>ML797971.1:62740-77525 GCA_009831015.1 Picea engelmannii | reverse complement strand
AACTTGAGATTGAGATTTACTAGTACACAAAAATTTAACTTAAGAATTTGTAAATAATATTTCATTGATAAATTAAGGGATTAATTCAACCAATCATCATCAATGTTGTTGAATATTTAGCTAATTTTATTCCAACAAGTACCCAATTCAAATTCCCTAGAGTTAGACACACTAATCTACACCAATGGGTTTACTAGGGATGTCATCCACGTATGTGGGGAAACATCCATTAAGTTTCACTTGAAATTTTCCTTGAAAATAATAATAATATATTTATTCGTGAAACTTAATGATTAATATTGAAAAAAATAATTAATTAATAAATAATGTTTAAATTCTTAAAGTTTTTTTTTAACTAGTTTTCAATTATTTTGTTATGGTAAGTTCATTCTCCTCTTATTTTCAAAAATTAAAATTACTTGTAACCAATATATAATATTAAATTGGATTCTTTTTTTTTTCAAATCAAAATACTTCAACTAAAGAGTCAAGAGTAAGAAATATTTATTTTACCAAATTTGTTTAGGAGATTCAACCACTATCACAAATATACATACACCAAGTATAAATATATCATTAAAGAGTCTTGAACCTTAATAGATACGCCCCCACTTTCATTAACTTGACAAGCGAACATTAATTAAAATATTCTTTTAATTTTTAAAACAAAATTTCAATTATTTTTTATTAAATAAACTCTTCAATCTTATTCAACTTTTTTTTAAAAGTAAGTTCATTTTATAAAAGTGTTCTTAACCACCACAAACATTTTATACATTTTCGTAACACTAAGACACTTTATGAATATAGTTAGTTAAATGTTAAAACATATTGATAATAATAAAAATTTAAATAAATCTTAGAATAAAGACAAAAATTAGAAATTATTGCAAAGAAACTAGAAAATAATTACTTTTCACATTATTTAGCTTTACACATAAAGAACTGAGCAGTCCATGTTTCCTACTTTTGTTTAGGTAGTACATATTATTCATAATAATAATAATTTTGGTGTTCATCTATTGAGATTTTAAGGTGGAAGTAATCATGAATTTATAAATTAATTTTGGAAGGTTTTTCTATAGACTAAGGAGTGTATATATCCTATTTTCTATTGGATTTGAATTTATAATTTTTAAAAAAGAAACATATGTTCTTAACCATTAAACCCACTCAAGTTATTATATAAATTATGTTATATTTATAGTTTATATTGTATTAATTTCATCTTTAATAATAATTTTTTAGTGAGAAATTGACAAAGACCATATTACCATATTACTGGTTGAAAACCTTAAATATTTATTATGAATATATATAACTAGAACTTATAAAAACACAATAATAATGTAATTTCTACTATATTAATAAAAAAATAAGATTCAATATATAACTAGAACTTGTAAAAACACAATAATAATGTAATTTCTACTATATTAATGAAAAAATAAGATTCATAACTTTTGACAAATCAATAAAAATATTTACTCACTAAAAAAAATAATATCTTTAATATAAAAAAATTGTATCTTTAATAAATACTTTATATTTAAAAGATATTTTTATAATCTTGTTTTTCTATAATTTTAATTATATTAATGTAAAAATAAAATTCATAACTCTCAACAACTCAACAAAAATATTTAGTTACTAAAATGAAATGTTTATACATAATAAATATTTTATATATTTATATATCTTTATAATCTTGTTTTTACTAATAATAACATTAATTTTTTTCTTTCTTCTTTCTTTTTCTTTTGCAAGTTCTTTCATATCCTTATATTAATTGCTTCCAAAAACATCGCTAAACAATTTCAATCATAAAACTTAACTATATAACCATACTAGTTTTTTACTCTTACTTTCTTTGTTTTAATCTTTACATTCATTTTTATTGTATAATTTCAATTCTCTTTTCCACCTTTAGAGTTTTCGTAGCTTTTGCTCATTTATCTCTCAATAACCTATGTAAATATGTAGGATGAAAAACTCTATTAAAAAAATATTAAAAAAAATTTAAATAAGAATGTCAACTTCCTTTTAATATGTCTTATTATTAATAATAATATTAAACATAATCTATTTAGTTTTATGATTATATTACTTTCAAAAAAAACATAACCTATTCAGTGTTATGATTATATTACTTTCCAAAATAGTATGGTCTACAAAAGCGGAAGAGATGAAGAAGAAGTATGGCATCGAAAGGGGGACAAGAGGAATCATTATCAAGAGGATTAATGATGTCGCAACACAAATGGGCGCAAAAATCTTAGCCTGTAAGTTGTTGAGAAAATGCCGCAGGGAAGAAGTTATAGCTGGGGTTGTTGCAGTTGCATCCTAATGCACCTAGGGCCCCACAGTGAGTTGGGCATTGTATCTCTTGAACTTATTCCTGGATGATTGCAAGGACACGTAGGATCTAGGAACATATTTTCACTATTCATGGCTAATCATGTTAATAGCCTTCATGGGATGGAGAGAACCAAGATATGTAACTTTGTGTACCAGACCCAAGCCAAACCAGGGAGCGAGATACTTACTATTGAAAGCAACGTCAGATGCTAGGCACAAAAGGATGAATGGGTCCACATTTGAAGGATACCTACGTGACCTGCACGAAGCCATCTCCAACATGTGGAGCATTACACCACAGGTTGTCGTGCAATTTCAGGACATCACCAACATCAAGGCCACACGACATATGATGTGGATACAAGCACGGACGGATCCTGATAAGCAGTGGCTACAAATGCGCTATTGTATCACAGAGGGTGACATCGACATGGTCATCAAAGACTGGGATGACGAGTGGAATATTTCAGTCCTCACCCAAGACTTGTCGGAAAGGACAGCGAAAGAAGAGGTAGGGCAAGGAGAAACACAACCTCAAGAAGTCCCAATGCCCAAGAAATGGAGGACAAGACAAATAAATCCAAAGCAGACAGACAAAGGCACAGCTAAGACAGGAACCCAGAAAGAGAAGAAGGATAATACGCAGCTAGCCAAAGAACAACAGAAACAGTCTGAGGCAACGCAAGGGACCGCACCAAGTCCCAATTCACAGGAACTAGGTGGAAGCAAGAGGCCAAACACGCAGATAGGAGGAGGATGTAAGAAAACAAAGGCACAAAGAATACCACCAGAATATACGATAACGGGGAAATGATAGCCCGAATGGTCCAGGATTCTCTATCCGGTAACTTTGACAATGTTGTGCACCACAAGGATAGGATCCAGGAGGATCTGGCAGACATGCGACAGTTCCTCAAACAAATTGGGGAAGCGCAGACAGCAAACAACAGGGGAACACAGCCATCAGCACTATAGCCAGAGGAAAGATTGGAAGAAGGAGAGTGTGATCCATTCCATCCAATACTGTGCATGGATGAGATCGTGGGGCAGACACCCTTGAAGGACTTAAGCCAAATCCAACTGGTGTTGACGTGGATGCCATCCAGGGCACTACACAAGCTGCAGCTTAGCGTAAACCATGAGATAGAGTCTCACGCACGCAACGACTTAGCCGAATTGCAGCAAGCAACAGAGAAGCGGGACACGTTGTAAATAATATATGAGCAAGATAAGTTGGAGACCCAAGAGGACAGGGAGCGTGTGAATGGATTGGAGCAGAAAGTGGGAGGAGCTTACAAGAAGATTCCACAGACCACGCAGAGGGATGAACTTACAGCAACAGAAAAGATTGATCAGATTGCGCAGGAAATCGATCAATATCAGAAGGAGATCGAGAATCTCTGAGAGCATCTCACACCCTCTACTCCACCAGAAGTGAAGGAGAAAAGGAAGTAGAAAGCCATAGAACAACTATAGGAGATAGAGTGACAGATTAGCACAGCAGTTGACTTGTTTGAGAATGCAACACATCTTTGGACAAAGTTGGAGGACGATCAGAAAATCCATAAGTGAGACAAGGAAGAAGAAAAGATCAGCATATATATCCAAGACCTCAGGCATAGGCAGAAGACAATGTCCATCACGGAGAACATCAAAGGGGCACAACACATGAATACATTGTAGGCAGAACTGACCAATGCGCAAACACAAAAGGAGCGTCAGGCTCAAATGGAACCATTTCAAGAGCAGGTAGCAGAAGTCCTGGCACATGCAGAGGAAGCCAAGACACATATAGCACATCCCCAAGCAGAGTGTGTGGAATTGATCAGTGAAGAAATTGTAGTCCAAATAGTGGACACACTCAAGGAGAAGACTGTGTAGGTGCAAACACAGGCAATAGAGATCAAAGAGAAGTTCCAGACGGTCACTAGGGAGATCAAAGAATTGTGTTAGGTGGCTCGGGACGAGCCACATGTCATTGTTGGGGGCCTATTGGAAGAAGCCCAAAGCGGGAAAAGCAAGGCAATTTTGGGAAAGAAATTGTGCACGAGGAAAGTGACAGCTGGAAGGAAGAATAGCACGTGTGCACTCATGGAAGACCTAATGACGTTAGAGTTAGGGTTTTTATAATGTATTGTAATGGCTAAAGAGCCAGAAACGTATAAATATAGATACTTAGGTATCATAGGGGTTCAACTGATATGATATGTAACATTTTTCTATATGATCTATTTTGTATAAGTTGTTGAGATAGAGAGGACGAACGAGGGTAGATCTTGAGGGTTAGATCGTAGGCTGGGGATCCTGGTGCGATCTAGTCCGCCTCATATAGATATTACCCAACTATGAAGAATTGTAAAGCACGCGATGTTATAGATGCGAGAATACTATAATAAAAGAGTTGAGAGCCAAATATTTGTGGATGTAGCCCAGGAGGGGGGTGATCCACGGTAACATCTTTGTTATGTGATGAATGCTTGCATATATTTATCATATTTTCAGTAGTTATTGTTATGTTAATAAATGATTTGCTATATTTCTTGCTTATTTGCAAATGACAACACGTTGTGTTTATGATTTATAATAATGGTTCAATATACAATACTCCAATATCACACTCAATCCTAGGTTGTAAACACCTAAGTCTTACAGCCACCCATTAAGATTATCTCGGGTGAGACTGCGCAGTGCACTATGTGCACTATGTTTCCTTCTGGTTTACCAGGAGGGTTGATAGTTTTAGAGGCTTTGTTGGAAACCCAAAAAGACATGAACCCTAGGTCAATAACTCAGACATAATAGAAGAGTAACGAACACTATATAATATCAATTTTCCTAGTTAAAGCTACCTTTTCTAGTCTTTTCTCAAGCATTTTGAAGCATAATTATTGTGGTTATGTTGGCCCTTGAACAAGTTTTGGAGATCCTTGTTTAGGTTTGACCTATTTTGGGACTTCGACGGGTTGTCGAAGGCGGAGCGCAAGTCGAAGTAGAGATCGTGGGATCTTGGCCCTTTGTTTAGGGTTTTTTGGGTTTTGGGTTTATGTAATGGGTAGGGGATGTCGACCCATGGGTTTACCCATGCTTAGGGACCTTTTTGTAATATATAAATAGAAATCTAGGCGAAGTGAAATGTAATGCGGTAGTGTAATGTTGTGCTAAGTGAAAGTGATTGGATCTATGTGACCAAGTAAGCTCTATGCATACTATGTGTTGAGAACTTGCAGAGCTGAGTGCAAGTGATTGTAAGTAGGCTTGGTGTTGTAACCTAACTCAGGGAAGGAGGATCTGGCGGAGTGCACGTAGATCTATGTCCTATGCGGAGTAGGATATTTTGGCTATGTGCATGTAGACGATTGACAGAAGATAATAAAGAGAAGAAGAGTTGGTGGACGTAGCCCCACATATATCCTGCATTGTGGTTGTTTTGTGCATTATGGTTGTTTTATTGTTCATATGATTAATTTTTAGTGCAATGATGTATGCTTAGATGAATATGATAGCTTAGTGCCTAATGATGTGAATAATATGCTAGATCTGATATGTTTCTCTCTGTTAAATGTTTAAATGTGTAGATTTGGTTGAATACTCTGTTACTCTGTAATTAGGGTTTTATCTGTGAAGTAAATACTAGTTAATGCTAATGAAGGATAACTGCTAAGTGCTATGTTAAGGTGTTGTAATCACAGACCTGTGTCCCAACTAGGTTGCAGACATTTGATTCCTGCAACCACCCCTGCCTCTACCTCGGGTGAGACTTCATCTGCTTCGTAGGTGTTGTCGAAAGGGACGGTAGTTAGGGTTTTTTCGGTGAGATGTTGAAGCGTTGAACCCTTGTTCTACCACCGTGCCAACAAATGGTTCTGTTATCGGGAATTGAAACTGTGATTTGGGAACTGAGGAAAATAAATAAAGCTATGTGCATAGATCTGTTGCTTTAGTGCACAGTACTCTACTTGGCTTACAAAGCTTTGTACTAACAGAAGAGGGAGATCTGGAGAAAAGAGGTAAGATCTGAAAGCTTTGTGCTTTGATAGAGGTAAAGAAAAAAAAAATTATAAAAGAGATAAGATCTGAAAGATTTGTGCTTTGTTAAAGGTAAGATAAGTGGAATTTTTTGTTTCAAAAATATGGATCTAGGTATGTTTTGTCCTAGTCTGAAAAGTAGGGCACAGATAGATGAAAGAAGGTTTGATATGGGTAGATCTAATAGAAATAATGGAAGATATGTTATTCTTATGCATAGAAAGAATGTTCGGACTAACAAATGAATGCAGGATCCTAGGAAGAATTTTTTCAGGTTAGCTACTATGATCCTAGCGAGAAGTACAAGAAAGGTTGGGGATCATTTAAGAGAAAGAGAGGATTAACTCTTTGTTACAATTGCAGAAGACCGAGCCATCTTGCTAAGGATTTCCCTAATATAAGACCTAGTTGACTTTGTTGTAAAGCTATGGACCATGAAGTTTTGGATTGCCCTAGAATGATTGTTAAGGAAAGAATGAATATGAGACAAGAAAAACCTGAGGAAGGCCAAGAAACTGAGACCATGGTAGAGCCCCGAAAAGAATCAGAGACTGTATTACTACAAATGAAAGAAACCCTGAATAATCACAGAGATATCAACTTATCAGAGATCTTCAAAGAAAAAGAGTTTATAGAAGCAAGAATAGGAGACTTCGACATAGACTATGTTCTAGATGAGGAAACATAGGTGAATATCATGACCGAAAGAACCTGGGAAACTTTAGGAAATCCTGCTATGATTCCTTCATTGGGAGGAATAGGATTCTTTAGAGGAAAATTGATAACCCTATGTGGACGACTTACCTAGACCTCTATGAGTGATCATGGAACTTCGATAGAGGAATAATTTGAGGTTGTTAAATTCATTGAGAACAATGCCCCATTTGTTATGTTATTAGGAAAACCTTTGATTGAGAAAGATCAGACCCGAAGAAAAGAAGAGGAAGCTCTAGAACAAAAAATGAAAGAATTAAAATATTTCGTGAGTAGGAGGATAGCGCACTTGATTGAAGAACAGGAGAACAGGTCAAATTTGTTCAAAACCAATAACTTGGATGTCGAAGTTGAAAGAAAACAAGAAGACTTGAAACCCCTCTATGAAAAAGAGTAGAGAACCTACCCCAGACAGAGAAGAAGTATTACATGTAGAAATTTTGATACAAATTAATGTATTCCTGTGATTCTCCTGATCTTGCCACTTGTTAAATACAGAATCACTTCTACTATTATTATTGTGGAAGCAATTAAACCACGATCACAACCAAAATGCACAAAGTGAAATATCAATAACACACAACACAAAAGTTTTACCGGGAAAGCATAAAGCTAAAAACCCCAACTATCATATATTATGTATATCATGAATCATGAAACAATCTCATACAAAACTCTAATCCAAGAGATCTCAGTACAATACAATCGTCTCACACTGTCATACACAAATTAGCAAATACATGCGCCAATTCCTGTGTCCAGACAACCTGCCTCCTCTGCACAAACTCTGCAATCTGAATTCTCTCAATGAATCGAATGAATCATTTGCACATGCTCATAAGCATATCCAATGCATGTGTGAACAAATCACAACTGATATCCAACTGTCCCTTTCACCTGTTATCTCAACTGGTGTCCATTGGAATGGCATGCATGTAGTTAATCGTGGCAAGTCTTCAGTTGCATGCGAGTTAACTGATTAACTGAACTCTCACTAGTACATGTTTAGTTACAAATAGTACAACTAATATTAACTCACTTAACTACACTTATAATTTTGTTAAAATTCCAAATCACTCAGTTATGAATGAGATAATAGATTAATATTTATTGTCTAATTTAATTAAGGGAAAAGTAAATTAGACACATGTTTCTTGTTTACTTTTCAACATTACCCTTGAACCCCAGTAAAGACCATCAACAGCATGAAGCTATTATGCCGAGAGAAGATAATAATCAAAATGGAAAAAGGAATATCGAGACATGGATCACAGGGAAGAAGGCTAGAAAGCTCAACAAGAAGAAATCAAAGTTAGAGAAATTACAGGAAGTTCTAGAGAAAACTTTGCAGAAGGAAGGTCTCCAGAATTTGAACTTTGCCAGAATATTAGAGTAGCTCAGATAGGCACTTCACCATGGAAAAGCGATATGACTGTTGGATGCATTATATCCATTATATCAACGCTCCCAAATGGATAAGAAATAATTTATGACCTCGAAGCTCACCATCAAACCATTGGGACCATGTCATAACGGACATAACTGCATTGATGAAGGCCTCTTGTCTATTGGAGGGATCCTTTACATCATTGTATACTTATCCCATCGATTGTTGCACCGAGAACACTTTCACGAATTGTATCCAAGCCAACAATAGAACTCATTTTTATCGTGATGTATTTACTGATATTTCACCACATGTTCCATCGCATTGATCATTTGTGCATCAACCCTAGTTTTTTATCTTGAGCGTGCATGTCGAATGAACTCAGCATCGTAGAAAAATATGTCGAAGAAGTTCTAATCGTCCTTATGGTTGAGAAGGTGATGTCTGTCGGAATTCAAGATTCATCGACCGGAGGAGTGCAAGCCTCGACGTCAACTGCTCGCAGATCCGGACCATCCCGAGTTGCAAATGAGAAAAGAACCAAGCACAAATATGACTTAGCAAATGCAAAGTTAATCATGTACATTCTTCCCTATTACATCCTGCCTCTAGCCGACGCGGTGAATTGTGATAGTGTCCCTAGAGACTTCGACTACCCCTTGGTTATTGCGTACCTCTCGAAGGGGATACACACAAATAAGCCTCAGCCAGATAAGATCACGACACTAAATATCAAATAATTCAACCTAGGGGATCGCAAGAACTTCAGCATGCTCACCCCTCAATGGTATTTGACTAGGATGAAGGGGAAAAAGTCGAGGATAATCCCCCAACCATGGACTATGGACCTTGTGCAGTCCATTATCCCGAACGTAATGAAGATACTCCATTTCGAAAGGCACCAGGAGGTTAATGTGTGCGTTAAGCTCCTGTTGTTGAGATTCCATGGTGGTTATCTATGGCCAGACAGATGTGTCACCGTCGACCTGGCGTTGATCCATCAGATTACTGGATTGAACATGCAGGGACTAGACCCGCAATACTTTTACCTAGGAAAGGTTGTAGATCGTGCCCTAGAGCAGAAGATTAAAGATACCTACGATGATGTGGAGAAGGGGAAGTGAGGCTACAAGGTAGCCTCCATCTAGAATGGTGCATTGTGCCTTGCTTTCCAGTTGATTGTTGATAATCTAGTCCAGAAGAACAAACCCGCGTAGGTCACAGGGGTTGTTGTTGACCTCGCACGAAAATGCGTGGAGGGGTTACAGATGAACTAGGCAAAGTACTTAGTGAACCAGGTAGACCAAGACTTCCGTGAAGCTAAAGATCAGGGCTACGAGTTCCATTTTAGTTGGTTGTTGATCCTCGTCACATTCATAGCTTGGGAGATGTCGGAAGGTGTGACCTTCCATGAAATAGAATCGTCTAAACCCTTAGTCGCGAAGTTCACTTCGATCTAGTATTCGAGCGACATGGGAAAACAATGGTAGTTGAATGCGGTGTTCCATGGATACTACCTGTAGTTAAAGAGGGCTATTGAATTTGTCCCTCGTATGACGTCGAACACCTTACAGAGGTTTAGGCCATTTTTGAAGTTCCACGCAGACAACCATTTTATCTATATTACTGCGCGCGAAGATAAACACAATGAAGTACTACCGAGTTATTACAGACTCAAAGAGGAGGACCTAGAAGAAATAACTAAGGAATGGCCCGTAGAGCTCCTTATCCCTGTGGAACCCACAAAAATGTTTGATCCTGAACTAATCGAAATCCCGATAGTCACTCGTGAAGGACATGATAAACTTGGAACTAGTAGAAGGAAGAAGACAGCATAGGTCCAGCAGCTGAACAGTGCATCAGAAGAAACTGCTTCAGAATCACCTGGAGGAGGAGGTGATGATGAAGTAGATAAAGAAGAGAACAATGGAAAAGAATATCATCAGAATCAAGGCAAAGTAACACAACCACATAACCCCCCTGGTGACACAAAGTCGTCCAAAAAAAGAAAGGTTTCCCCCACGAAACCTACATCACAGAATAAGTCCAAAGATAGTAGGACCAAGCTGCAAACTGTGCTCATGCTCGATGACTTTGACTTCATCATTGCAATTGTATCAGACACCTCAGAAGATATTTTGTAGATAAAAGAAGAGAAATAGGAAACCATGTATGAAAGGCTTGAAACATAGCTAAGAGGAGTACAACAAGCCCTTCACTCCAGTCGCGCAGTATCTACTATGCCCCCACCATCAGAAGAAGCAGATTTGGGAGACGAGCCTACCCAACTCTGTAGAATAGTCGATGCAACTGAAGCTCACCTTCGTCGTGCCCAGGAAGAGAAATAACATGCCACAGTGGCCCTGAAGCAAGCACAAGAGGAGTTGAAAGAGCAACGCATGGTTGCACAGTAGGAGAAGGTTGCCCTCCAAACAAAATTTGAATAAGAGAAAGCACAGATCCAGCAAGAGAACGAATAGCTACTCGTGGAGCAGGTTGGATTAAAAGAAGCAGTCAGCAGAGAACTTTGCTCTGTGACGGGATTACAGAAAAATGAGAAAGACCCAGTGGAGCATCAAGTAGTGAATCTTGTTGAATCCATTCAGCAGCTTCAACAGAGAATAACATATCTATACATACAGACAGTGCCAAACACTCCATAGGACATGTGGGATCAAAGAGAAGCAATTGCTCAGAGCATAGTTGAGAGAATCAAGACCTTTGTCGTGGAATGTAAATAGCTCAGTGATCAGAGTGCGCAGACTTATGAATGACTTACTAAGGATTCTAAACTAAAGACACTGGAGTCCCAACTCCAAGAGGCAAAGTAGTAAGCAACAACAGTACATGCGCAGTTGAAGCTCTTATCTGCAGTTGAGAGAATGAAAAGATCCCAGGAACAACACACTATTCAATAGGAACTCCACACCATACAGAGAAAAGTCATGGAAGTGACTCAGAGGCTCCATCCAGTACAGGATGCAGCTTGCCAACTGTTTGAGGAGATTCAAGGACGAGGAGAAGAAACAGAAAAAGTAGTCACTACAGTTGAGCAACGATTGAAAGGATCTGTGAACAAGGTATTTCTTCAAGAGTTCATCGAGCAAGAGGCCTTAGCGCAGCAACAAGTCGAAGCAGCTTGAGCCAAGCTCAAGTGTTTTGAGGCAGAATTACCTAGAGCAGAGTGACTCAGGATGAGTCACATGTGAGTTTTGGGGGCATGTTGGCCCTTGACCAAGTTTTGGTGATCCTTGGTTAGGTTTGACCTATTTTGGGACTTCGACAGGCTGTCAAAGGTGGAGCACAAGTCGAAGCAGAGATCGTGGGATATTGACCCCTTGTTTAGGGCTTTGGGGTTTTGGGCTTATGTAATGGGTAGGGGATGTCGGCCCATGGTTTTACCCATGCTTAGGGCCCTTTTTGTAATGTATAAATAGAAATCTAGGCAATGTAAGTGAAACATAATGCGGTAGTGTAATGTTGTGCTAAGTGCAAGTGATTGGATATATGTGACCAAGTAAGCTCTGTGCGTACTGTGTGTTGAGAACTTGCAGAGCTAAGTGCAAGTGATTGTAAGTAGGCTTGGTGTTGTAACCTAACTCGAGGAAGGAGGATCTGGTGAAGTGTGTGCATATCTCCTATCCTATGCGGAGTAGGATCTTTTGGCTCTGTGCATGTAGACGATTGACAGAAGATAATAAATAGAAGAAGAGTTGGTGGACGTAGCCCCAGGCTGGGGGTGAACCATGTATATCTTGCATTGTGGTTTCTTTATGCATTATGGTTGTTTTATTGTTCAGATGATTAATGTTTAGTAGAATGATGTATGCTTAGATGGTTATGATAGCTTAGTGCCTAATTATGTGAATAAGATGCTATATATGATCTGTTTCTCTCCGTTAAATGCTTGAATGTGTAGATCTGGTTGAATATTGCATTACTCTGTAATTAGGGTTTTATCTGCAAAGTAAATATTGGTTAATGATAATGAAGGATAACTATTAAGTACTATGTTAAGGTGTTGTAATCACATATATGTGTCATAGATAGGTTGCAGACATCTGATTCCTACAACCCCCCCTACCTTTACCTCGGGTGAGACTTCATCTGCTTCACGGGTGTTTCCGAAAGGGTCGGTAGTTAGGGTTTTTTTGGTGCGTTGTTGAAGCGTTGAACCCTGGGTCCTCCCCTATGCCAACAAGTTGTTACAAATTTATCATTGTTGTTGTAAACAGTTGTACTGTTGCAATTTTATATCATCTAGTATATTTTTTAAGAGTTCATTGTCTTATGAAGCATTAATATCATTTTGGTACTTGGAAAGTGTCATTTTTCTATTTTTTTGTCTTGTTCTAGGTAGGTACACCTCATTTATATTTTGCTTCATCTCTATAAGACACAAAGAACCTTTAAAATCGAGTGACTTGTGAGAAGGTGGGGGGATTTCTTGCCTTAGCCTTCTCATACCCTCAGCTCATTGGGGTCGTCTCCCCTGAGGTACATTGATATACTCCTAAATAGAAAGGGGTTTCCTATTCAAGTGACAGTGATAGTTCACCCCCTCTTACACCAATATTGTATCTACTTTCTTTGGGATTTAGGCAAGTACATATTGTGCGATAACATTTTGGCGTTGTTTTCGAGGAACACTAAGTCAATATTCCTCAAGATGCCACTTTTCGGTAAGCCTTTCCCTCAAAGCCTGCATCTTACAAAGCTTACCTAGTGACTCCACTGAGGGTGATCCCCTCATCATTTTCATAATCTTAAGAATATTATTTGGCGAATCCATCGATGATGACTCATAGACGACGTCAATATACACCTTATTATCTTTTGATCCCCGTCATCTTTGTGGCCTCTCCTAAGTGGTCCCCCAAAGAATTTTTTATCCCTTTAGACTTGGCTAATATCCAAGGAGGATTACATGATCTCCCAAAGGATCTTGACTCTTGGATACCCAAATTCTTGGAGAGATAAGAGCTTGTGGTAACGCACATTGGACTAAATTTTATGATTTATGAGTTCCATCAATCTGGGAAAGAACATCCTGACACATTTATGAGACTTTTCTTGGCCTCACTCACTAGGAGCGCTAGATATTGGAGTAATGCGCTCCCAAGCAGAAGCCTCACAATCCCTAAATATTTAGAACAAGTTTTCTTGAAAAGATGGGGTGTGGTGGAAATCATGGCTTCCCTTTATTCCCAATACCTCTAAATTTGCAAACAAAATGAAGAAAATGTTAGGGAATTTAATGATAGGTTCAACACCCTAATTGGCCAATTTGAGCGCAACTTCCAACAAGAGAGAACTATTCTCCAACACTATTTGAATTCCTTTAAAGGAAAATTATAATTTACCCTCAATAACTAATTCCCTACAAGCCTCGGGGAAGCACAAGAGGTTTCTTGCAAGGTCGAGGAAAATCTTAGGTTCGACAGTTCCATTCATCAGATCAATATTTTGAGCAAAGATGACATCTTAGGGTTGAACGAGGAAAGCATGCAAGAACGAGATCATGACTTCCCAGAGATTCTAGAGGTAGAAAATGACACCTTTCCTAGAAAATGGAGCACAGGTTTTACAAACATGGAATATGCTTCCTTGTTTTCACAAAGACATGATCCCCCTGAGGATTGGAATCTCCCTCAAGATACCTTTGAATATATTGAAGTTGAAAACTTTGAAGACTTATCTTCACAAATAACTGAGGAAGATGATTGTGAAGAAGAATCCCCCGTTATCTATCATGTTGGGAACATTGAGAAAAAATACGATGAACCTGCACCTTTTTATGTTACCCTACAAATCAATGATTTTCTTCTCCATAATTGTGTTTTTTACCCAGATGCCCCTAGAAAAATTATGAATGAAAGGGTTATGTACCAACTAGGTCTTAGTATATCACAACCAAATACACAAGATGGTTTTACACGAGGAATTATCAAAGACCTAAGTGTTTCCTTCCATGCTTTCCCTGATGTCTCCTTCAAGATCGATGTAATGGTGATAGACACATTAAGCAGTTGGGGGATTTTACTCTACAAGGACTTGATATGAAAACTAATCAGGAGCTTCCAAGACCAAGGGTCCAAATCTATTATACCCCACCCCGAAGGAGGATTTTTTACCCTTCACAAGGAACCCATCACATGATGCCTCATTGAAACTCTCGAAGAACCCAATAATCAACACCTTTGTGTGAATAATGGGGTGGAAAGTTGGTTTTTCCAAGGAGGAAACCTAGATGATGAACTTAGCAAAACACCCGAAGGAATATGGACCTTAGCATTTGAT
>ML797971.1:26508-61782 GCA_009831015.1 Picea engelmannii | reverse complement strand
TTCAAACTTTCAAAGACCAATGGACTTTGATTTTAGGGATATTATTCAGAAAATTGTAAAAATTTACCAAGATGATCTCAAGGTCGTGTCAAAGGAAAGAAAATACCACATCTCACACCTTAGAATTGTCTTTGAAAGATGTAGGAAATATGGTATTTCCTTGAACCTCAAAAAGTCTATTTTCAAGATAGATAAGGGAAATCTATTGGGACACATAGTCTCAGAGGGAGGAATTTATGTAGACCCATAGAGGATCCAATATATGAAATATATGTGCCCCCCTGCCAACAAAAAATCCCTACAATAATTCTTTGGAAAAATGAACTTTATTTGAAGATTTGTCCCAAACTTTGAGGAAAGAATAAAACCCATGAGTGCATTACTTAAAACAGACATAGAATTCAGGTGGGACGAAAAGGCCCTTCAATATTTTGAAGATATAAAAGACACCATTTCCCAAGCCCTAGTTTTGATTAGTCCTGATTATTCACGAGATTTCATGATATTCTCTTTCGCTTCTCAAGATACTATCACAGGTGTCTTATTGCAGAAAGACAGTAATGACCATGAACATCCTATTGTGTTCATGAGTAAAGTACTTAGGGATTCAAGGCTAAATTATTCAATTACTGAGAAACAAGCTTATGCCTTGGTGAAATACTTCAAGAATTTTAGAAAATATGTGGGATATAACAAGATTAAGGCTTATGACCCTTACCTGGAAGTAAAGGATGTTTTGTCACAACAAGATTGTATGGGTACTAGGGGTAAGTGGGTTTCCAAAATCCAAGAATATGACTTAGAAATAAAACACACCAAGATTGTGAAGCAAGAGAGTTAGTCTGAATATTGACTAAATGCAACCAAGAAGTTATACAAATGGGAGAAAACGAGCAAGTGAACGTGGTGGTGAGTGAGCTAGAACACGATGAATGGTATTCTGACATAATATACTACCTCGGGAACGTATCATGACCATCTATTACATTATAAAGGAAGAGATCTAAGACTCAAAGCTATGAAGTATTGTTTTCCTAAGGATGGTCTTGGCTAGAAAGACCCAAAAAAATTTCACCTTAGATGTGTGAGCAAAGAAGAGGCCAACAAAATACTAAAGGAATTACACTCAGGGTATTGTGGTGGCCACTTTGTTTCCCGTACTACCTCACACAAGATCTTAAGATTTGGATATTATTGGCCAACATTGTTTGTTGATACTCACCGATATGTTCGCTCATGTCAACCTTGTCAATACTTTGTAGGTAAACAAAAAATCACGGCACAACCTTTGAAACCAGTGGTGGTAGAAGCTCCTTTTCAATAAGTGGGTTTAGACTTTATTCATGAGTTTAAAGATAATTCAAGTAACGGTTTCCGATGGATTTTGACCACCACAGATTATTTTACCAGGTGGGTAGAATCTATTCCCACAAAGAAATCCACTGAGGAGGTGGTCATGAAATTTTTGGAAGAATGAATCATAACAATATTTGGGGTACCATCCAAAATTACCACTGACAATGCCAAAGCTTTTAGCTCCCTTGCATTGGCAGAATTTTGTTTCAAGTACGGTATCATTTTGTCTCATTCGTCAAAATACTACCCACAAGGGAACGACCTGGCATAATCAAGCAATAAGAACCTCATGAATATAATTAAGAAGGTTTTGGGAGAGAGCAAGAAGGCCTAGAATAGAAAGATCAAGGATACCCTGTGGGCAGATCGAATAACAACAAATACCTCAATAGGAAAAACCCCTTTTGAACTAGTGTATGGGTTGAAGTCTAAACTACCTCTGAATCTCCAAATCACTATCCTCTATTACGTTCAGCAATATACCACAGAAGAAGAATAAATCGAAGGGCGAATTAACCAGTTGGTGGAGTTAGATGAATCTAGGAGGGTTTCCTCAAGTCAAATGGGGAAGAATCAAGATAAAGTTAAGAACACCTTTGATCATAAATAAAAAGAAAGATGTTTTACAAAAGGAGACTTAGTGTTGTTATGGGATAAAAGAAGGGAGAAACCTGGTATGCACAAGAAGTTGGATGGATTATGGACAGATCCCTACAAAATCATGAGTCAGGCAGGAACAAACTCTTTTAACTTAACGACACTTGAAGGAGAAGCTTTGAAGATACCCATGAATGTTATACACATCAAGCGCTACTTCCCTCCAACAACATGACAGGTAAGTATAGGTAAGTTAGGAATTTTCATCCATTTTATATACCATTTGCATATCATTCTAGTGTAGTGTAGTTTCATTTTGTATTGTTTCATTTTATATATATGCATGCTTATTTTCCACTATATCATATATGAGCGAGGGGTGATATCACCACCCTAATGATTACTTATACATTTGATGAGACCTAAGAAGATACAGGTCATGCCAGAGATGTTGAGGTTCTCATGTTCTCTACGGTGAGCACATGTCCCCGAGTTGGAGCCAGATGTTATCCCCTATCCTAGGTATAACTAATGATAAAAGGTCTCGAGGCCCACAAGTCCTAGACATGGAGTTTGAAGAGACAAATGACTTGAGCATGGCCCTAGAGGGCCCATATTTTCTTCAATGGAGCCCACCTATCAGTAGCAGCAGCGTCCATCCCACCATCCTGGTCCTGAAGTAACAATAAGTCTTGCTCCATGAGGTAATGAGTCCAGGTATCATGGTATGCGTCACTCTAATTTTGAAGCACTTGAATATGTTGCACTGAATTCTCCTTCATTTCATAACGTTTTCTACGAAATTATGCTCTTTAACTTGTTCATACCTAGGAGGGTGACATGATGTCCTAGCAAGTTAATTCCCCTTTAGGATGAGTTTCCACTAGATAGGTTTGTGAAAGGTCATCGTCCATTCCCTCCATACTCACCACTTTCCATCATTATTCCTCTCATCTTCCCCCCACCTTGGTTCAAGCATTGGGTTTTCCACGCTAGGAAGGGTTGTACCTTGCCTTGTGGGAAGAAGGGGATAAAGGCCTAGGGGGTAAAAGTAGTTGGAAAAAGTTAAATTCCAAAATGAAACCTTTGAGATGATTCACCCAGGGATTCTCGAGAAATCAATAAAGAGCTTCTCAGTAAGAAAAGGGGACCCATAAGATAAATCAAAACTTAAGGTACCAGTTGGTGGATGGGAGGTCTCATCATGAGTCGGCCTATTAGGTCCATGGGCATGTAGCAGTATGAAACTTCCATATATATGGTCACCAAACCATGGTAGTGGCTCTTGGTGGCATAGCCAAGAGAAAGGGGGTATCATCACGAGCCAACCTTCTCATTTCCGTGAAATGCTTGTGGGTAACGTTGTCACCTCTAGTCACCACGCCAGGAAAGTGTCCCCCAACTTTTACCTTGAAAAGAAAAAAAAAAAAAATTAAGAATAAGAGAAAAGGGCATTGAATAGGCTAGGAAACAATCACATCCATGATAAGATGCATCTCGCCCTCTATAGAGGCACCCACGGTAAAGACCTACATTTCCCTATTATCAATGCACCCTTTTCCCAAACATTTTCCCTATGCCACTTCACACACACACTTACATGACCTATATTGGTTCTCAACTAGAAACACCCCAAACTTAAGGAGGATTAGCCCAATAGGAAATCCTGAGACCTTCTCCAAACCTGACTTGTTAAACTGCATAATGTCTTTGAGCATTTTTTTGGGTAAAGGGGGGTTTGATGCACATGTTTGGGTAATTTGATTATTAGATGTGATTGAAATTGCTATGATATATGTGACTTATGACCCCTTGGAGGGCGTACTTATTGTTTTTGCAGGACCTTTCCAAGCCGACAAGTACATATGGGGGAATGATTAGCTCAGACCTCCATGGGGCTGAAATCCCACAGATGGATGTTGTGACCCCAACCAGGGGCAGAGAGACACCAGAGGATTGCACCAGGAATAAATAAGGGTGTTTCCCCCGAGACACTCCAGCAGACCTAGACCAAAGGGGGTCTTTCCTTTCCACCAGGATGTTGAACCTTGAGGGCCCCTGACGTCATCATTTTGACCCTAGAATTCATCCAGTCAGGATTTGCATTTATGAGGGAGGTTTGGTGCAAGTTGGCACGTGTGGCATCATTTAGGGCCTTTGGAGGCCAAACGTTTTGCATTTGAGGCCTAGCGTTCCACCTTGGGGGCCTAACGTCTCCCTAGGAGGGCATGACATCACCCTTGAAGATTAAATTAGGGTTTAATTATTGTCATTTATGTAAAAAAATAGATTTTAATGTAATTTGTCCATGTTGGCCTTTTTATGACCTAATTTTAATTAAAGGTCATTGAAACTGTATAAATAAGAGAGAGAAAACTCTCATTTTTATCATCATCTCTGATCACACAAGTGGTGAAGTATGAAATTCGTGCCCTCTCTTAGGGTTATTGGCTGAAATTCTAGGTGCACTTATTGGAGGAGGCTAATTTTGGTGTTTCTTGGCTACTTTCATGGTGTAAGATCTTCAACTAGGGTTTGAACTTGAATCATTCTTGGTGAAGCAATTAGAAAATCTGCATTTCTTTATTGTGAATGAATGCTTATGGTGAATTTACTTGTTTCATATTAAAGATTATGAAATTGCTTGCTTCAAACTATAGGAGAAAGACATAAGTTATTATCTTTTTCTCTATAATTTTCCACTTGTTTAAATTTCTCAAAGAGCACCTTACCTAGAAGTAGATACTATATCCCTACCATTGTAACACTCTAGTAACCCTACTTACATTGTCTATTGCATATTTTATTTCAAATTGTCTAAGGAAAAGAGAAATCGCTAGGGCCTAAGTTTCCTTACTTTCTAAAAATTATCTCTAGGACTTAGATGTTTGAGGCCTTGGGTTACCAACAACTCTCTCATCTTCTCCATCTCCTTTGACTAAGTATTATCATTGATATTTCCCTCTAAGATTTGTTTTTGCTATCATTGACTCCATTACCCTAGAAGGCACTAGTCTATTCACTACTAGTGATTGATTGATCAAAATACTTTCAAAGTATCTTCTTTGGAACATCCACTAACTCCTACTAACCTTATATTATCCTAATTCACTAATCAACTTGTTGTTATTGCAAAATATTGCTACAACCATCCAACAACAACAAACTGACTTCAAAATTGACATATATTGTTAGCAACACTGGCTACGATATACTCTAACTCCGTTGTATTGAATGCCATTGATGTCTCCTTCCTACTCAACCATGAGGTCATACCCGATCCTAGACTGAAGAAGCATCCGGAAATACTCTTTCGATCCACTGCACTCCCTTACTAGTAAAAGTATGTATAAGCATGCAGCTTCACATCTATATTTGATACATATATCAATCCATATCCAATCGTACCATGTAGTTACCTCAACATACGCTTTGTTTCCATCCAATGTACATTTTTGGGTTCAACCATGTACTAAATCAAGGCATTCACTGCAAAGAATATGTCCGACTTGGTGTGAACGAGGTACATCAAGGATCCAATTAGTTGTTTGTACATCGTGGGATCCACCAAATATGAAGATGAATCACTCAGAAGCTTCAGATTTATAGTCATGGGTGTGGCCATGGACTTGTTGTCCATCATCTCGAATCTCTGCAGGATCTCAAAAGTATATTTTCCCTGGCTAAGGAAAATATCATCTGATATCTTCCACACCTCTAATCCAAAGAAGTAATGCATCATACTTATATCCTTCATCTCAAAATTGGAAGCAATCTCCCTTTTGAAATCATCTGCGACTTCTCATCCCCTAAAATAAATAGGTCATCCACATATAGGATCAATTGGAAACCATCCTCAAGCTCATCAAATAATTGTTTGATCTAGAATATCGTTTCATGGGTGTCTTCTTAGGCATGTACAAAGTCTCCTTCAATCTGTAGACATGAGACTCATTCTCATGTATCTTGTGGTTTCTCTATGTATACTTCTTCTAGATATTGGAGCAAGTGTCTTGACATAATATTCTCCCTCTTGTTGGGATAATCCTCAGGCCACAAATCAAGATTTGTACATCTCTATGATGCTATTTGTAGCATGCTTGATCTTCTAGATCAAACTTGGAAGTCACCAATGACTTCCCTTCTGGTCTCGGAACCAAGGCAAAATCTATATCTCAGTCATTCTGATTGGCTTCCTCCTCTGTCACTGAAACAAGAGAATCCTCCTACGAGGTCTTATATCTCCTCAAAGTCTCTAAAGCTTCTATCTAGCCTCCTCAACTCATGGCACATTTATGTCAGTCCTGGAAGATGTCTCTCTCTCCCATTTGAATCTAAGGAGGAATACTTTCTAAATGAAAGTCTTTAATCCATTGACTCTCTCTGAGATCAATCTCACTCAGATTCTACATGCTCCCTCTGAAGATTGACTCCCTCTTATTCTATATAATCTTCGAAGCCATATGCTCCCTCTACATGTGTTGACCTCATCTAATGTCTAAACTCCTATGAACTATCTTGGGGAGGCTTCTCCTCCCTATTGGATTCTGAGGGATGACTCCCTCTGAACTCTAGATCCTTCTGAGCTGGTACTTGGTGGGGCCGCTTGCCTCACCACTGGTGGAGCCATCCTCTCCTCCTCGTGATATGGCTCATCAATTTCATATATCTATATCGATTTGTATGGTGATCTTCAGATCCTTCTAATCCTTACAATCAATCTCCATATGAAATAATATGTATCAACAAGAGTAACCTTCTTACCAGAAGGTTCTAACTTCTTTCTCTTCTCCTTGATTACATGGATGTGCACAACTCTATGTTTGGATAGTCTGATCCATGTCTCGGCTAGAGACCATCTAAATTGTTGTCTCAAGTAACTGTCATTATAGCTCCCTCTCAGAGCTATTACCTGTGACCTCCCAAAACAAGAACAAAACATATCCATGGTAACCTCAATGGAATTTAAAAGATAACCTATCTGGAACAAGGTCAACAACCAAGAACATCTCCTAGAGGAGATCAATTTCTCTTGTAAGCAAGTGCATTATTAATATGAGAATTTACTTAATGGTAATTGTACCAACAATAATCAAGTGTTACTAAACTAGCAATAGAAATAACAATAATATAATTCCAAAGATAGTTACAACACTTACTTAAACTGCAGCAATATAAAATATCAAACCTGATATGCAAACTTGGAGTTTAGTTGTTGGTGTCCCACTTGAGTTGTCTTCTATAGTTTCCCCAGTCATGTTCTTGGAAGCACCACTAGATAAAATGCATACTCTTCATCCTTTGACTTCTGCTCTTTAGCATATGTTTCATTTGCATGGTACTTCTTCGTTCCCTTTTCATGTTTAAGAGGACATTGTCTGGCATAATGTCCAATCTCCTTGTAGTTGTGGCATCTAATATCTGACGCATCCTTCTTGTGATGTGGTTTCTTAGACTTATTTAGGATGCCTTCTTCCCTTTTCCTTTCTCTTATTCACATGGGAATAAAGTGCTTTATTTTCATCATCATTAGTCTTCTATGATTTGGATATCAACCTGGATTCCTCTTGGGTGCAGTCTTCCCATAGCTTGTTGAACTTGGGAAATTTTCTTCTGGCGCAAATCTCTTGAATAAATGGATCCCAAGAGGAGGGAAATCCATTAAGTGTAGTAGTCATGATTTCAACGTCTTCTACTGAATCTCTAATGGATTCTAACTGGTCCTTGATCTGTGAGATCCTCATGAAATAGTTTCCTATTGTTTCTGACTTGTTCATTGTCACATTTATGAGTTGATGCCTTAGAGTAAGATTTCGATTGGTATTATTACTTTCATAAAGTCTGGTTAGGTAATCGAACATTTCCTTTGGTGTCTTCAGTTTTGATACATTAGGTATCAGATGATCCTTCATTGAGTCTATCAATATCCTCTTGGCCTTGACCTCATTCTTCCTGAACTTTGCTTTGGTGTCTTCTTCTTCTGGTTCTGGAAGCATCTCCTTGATATGATCCAATAACCAATTATCTTCTATAATGAGGAGAACTTGGTGCTTCCAAGATCTGAAGTCATATGCTCCATCCAATCTATCTTCAACTCTCATGTTGTTTGACATTGTTCGTTGGTAGAAACCCTAGCACAATGAGAGTTTCAGGGAGTGCGTTGTTGATGAATGCAGCTATAGGAGACATCCTCCAGCTTAAAAACCTGTGATATGTGTAACATAGCGGCTATGTGAAGCCTTTCTATCAGCTTACAAACCTAAGAGAAATCCCCTAAGAAGGGTTCGTGGTTCCAGCCTGGGAAAGATATAGGAATGTAGAGACGACCTCGTCCATGACGTGAGAGAGAAGAAATCCAAATGATTATCTGGTGGAAAAGCGATCTGTTGAGTTAGGACATGCATGTGGTTGAGCACAAGGTGAATGTGGGAAATCCCAAAAGAGTTGGTTACATCATCATGTGAACAGAAATAAAGATGATGTGATGGCCTCCTCTATTCAATAGAGTTGACGAGAAGACTCCAGATGATTCTCCTATCGGTGGCAGTGGGAAAGAAGATCTGTAGAGTGGGCGTGCCTGTGGACGAGCACAGGTGAACGTGTGAAGATCTGGTTCATCTTTATAATGTGGTGAATCAGAGATTTTTCATCCCTATGGATGTGCCCCTAATGGATGAGAACTAGTGGGTGTATAAGATCCTTTGCTATATATTGTTCAAGAGTCATACCTACCTGTAACCCTAGTTATTATGTAAAGGGTACAAGTCGGCCCTATGTTAATATGATTAGTATAAACAAGATAATTAATACTGTGAATATTAATTATAATAATAAGTATATTTGACTTAGAGAGGTCGGCCCTGTTGTGCCAATAGATTCTCTTGCTAATTGGTCAAAGTCTAATATAAGTAGGAGATGATTCTCCATTGTAGAATCATATCCTTCTTGTGTGTTTTGGAAATTTCACCAAGTATTTATCTTTGGCAAAGGTGTGCGCCTCTCTTGGGCACTAGTCTTCTAGGGCTTAAGCACCCTCTTGTGTGCTAAGTCATTCTTGGTGGTGAAAGGTATTTCTCTTGAACAATATAGAAAAGGATTTGGCTGGTTTTTTCTCCCTTGTTGAGAAGGGTTTCCCAGGATAAATCTTGTGTTCTTGTACATGGTGTTTCTTCTTGTGATCTTGGTTGTTGCAACATTCTTTTTTATGCTTAAGACATGATGAAATTGAAATGAACTACATGCTTAACCTAGCTTAAATAAAATCAACATGGTATCAGAGCATAGGTCTTGAAGATCCCATTGCACAAGATTTCTCCAGATCCTTTACTCTCTCATTTGTAGAAACCGTACGGCCCTCCTAGGGTTTCCAAAAAATACATATGGTCTCCTTTTCAAAGAAGTTTCACCAATCAAAACTTGGACACTTGGGATGAGAAATACATAGAAGGATACAACCTCCTTCAGTGTACCTCCATCAAGTCTCATAACTAAATTCCGGCCATTTTCAAAATTTTGACTCTAAGGGTTTCTAGGGTTTCGTCAAAATTCTGCAGAAAATTATGAATCTTATTTCTGAGAATTTCTTGAAGAAGCTATCATATTTAAATGCTTATTGTTGGAATTCATAAGCCCAACAAAACCTAAAAGTGCTAGCCTAGCCTAGCCGTTAGGTTTTCTATCCTAGTTGACAAGGGTTTGTGAAGATGAGCAATTTCATAATGGGAAGCAAGCTATACACAAAACTCCAAAGAAATGAAGACATCAACATCTCAGCACTCTCAAGTATGGTTCCTATCAATGAAAATAATCGGATAATTGACAGTGGTTCCTCCATGCACATGACCGGTATTAGAAATCATTTAACACACTTCATTGAGAAAGAGACACATCTACATGTTGTCCTTGGAGTTGATGTTAGATATAACGTGAGAGGAGTTGGAACCTCCACCTTCCAACTAGATTCAGATATGTAGCTCAAACTGGAAGAGGTTATATATGTACTAGGAATGAAGAGAAACCTTGTCTCTATTTCGGCTCTTGAAGACAAAGGTTAAAAAATTACTTTCTCAGAAGGAAGATTCCTTGCATGGCACAAAGACTCTCATATCAGCTCTTCCAAAGTAATCGACGTCAGAGATAACAGCTTATATAAGTTGACTAACAAACTAGTTCAAGCCTTACTACATGAAACTATCAGCCTAAGTGAGTTATGGCATAGAAGGCTTTCTCACATTCATTATAGAGCTCTTCCATCACTAAGGAAAATGGTAAAAGGTATACTAGAGATCCAGATCCAGCATGAAGGCATTTGCAAAGGTTGTTCCCTTGGTAAAAATGTTAAAGGATCCTTTCCTAGCAGTGACAATAGATCCAAAGAAATCTTGGACTTGATTCGTTCAGATGTATGTGGGCCAATGATTATTGCATCCTTAAATGGGTACTTGTACTATGTACTCTTCATATATGACCACTCCAGGAAGAATTGGATCTACAGAAGAAGAAGGATGGAGTCCTTGCCAAATTCCAAGAATTCAAAGCTCAGGTTGAAAACTTGACTAAAGAAAAATCAAAGTATTGAGATCAGACAATGGAGGAGAATACACCTCAAAAGAATTCATTAATTTTTGTATTGAAGCAGGGATCAAGAGGGAGCTCACAGTTCTGTACAACCCTCAAAAAAATGGGGTTGTTGAAAGGAAGAACATAACCATCATTGAAGAAACTAAGGCAATGATACATGATCAGAGTCTACCCATGACTCTATGGGCAGAAGCATGTATGACAGCAGTATATGTTCAAAATCATAGTCCTCATTGGATCCTGAAGAACATTACTCCAGAAGAAGCATTCACCAAAGTGAAACTTGGGATCGAACACTTCAGAATATTTGGATGTCCATTGTACCTTCATATACCCAAAGAAAAGAGATCTAAACTAGAACCTTCAGGAAGAAAAGGTACATTTGTAGGATACAGTGAATCCTCAAAAGCATATTGAATCTACATCCTAGGATAGAGACAAATTGAAGTAAGAAGAGATGTTACTTTTGAAGAATAATTAGCCTTCCATGAATCTAGATAAGCTCAGATGGAAATAGATGGTGCAACAATACCTCCTCCTCACTCATCAGTTCAGAGGGGGACAGATATTGTTCCAAGCGAGCCAACAACACCAGTTGATCCAGTTCCTCCAGCAGATTTGGTTGCCCCAAGTAATATACCCAGAGACATCATTGTTGGACATAAAATACCTTCTTGGGCACGTCAAACTTTATAAGAAGCAGAAAGACATAAATATCCACAAGGAGAAACTAGAGAAAGCAAGAGGCCTAAGAGATTCTCAAGCTACCTTTCAGCAATGACCCACATTATTGATTCAAAACCAACTTGTCATGGAAAATCCTCAGGCGAACAAGTATGGAAAGATACCATGACTGAATAATATTAATCTATACTAAAGAATGATGTGTGGGATGTTTTCCCAAGACCAGAAGGAAAGTCCGCAGTAACTTCCAAATGGATTTACAAAATCAAACATGTTGTTGATGGAAGCATTGAAAAATATAAAGCAAGATTTGTGGCCAGAGGGTTCTCACAAATACAGGGAGTCAAATATGACGAGACTTTTGCACCAGTAGTCAAATATACCTCCATTTGATCCATCATTGCACTAGCTTCTTCCATGGGCTAGAAGATACATCAGACGGATGTAAAGACAACTTTTCTCAATGGCAAAATTGAGCAAGAAGTCTATATTGAACATCCAAAAGGTTTCGTTATACACAACGAAAAATCTCATGTTTGTGGATTGAAGAAAGTCGTGTACCATCTAAAACAAGCCTACGAGAAAATGGATGGTTTCTTGATGAGTTTGGGTTTTAACAAAAGCACAGCCGACCCAAATTTAGATTATCAGTTTAATGGAAATGAATGCTTGATTCTAGTTCTATATGTGGATGATCTTTTCATCACCGGCTCAGAAAGACTCATTGCTGAATGAAAACGGGCATTAAATGCCAAATTTGAAATGAAGTATTTGGGTCAAATGCATTATTTCTTGGGACTAGAAGTATGGCAGAGATCAGGCGCAATTTTCCTAAATAAAGGAAAATATACCTTGGAGATTCTAAAAAGATTCAAAATGACAGACTGTAAATCCATGCCAACTCCAATGGTCATGGACCTAAATAAGATGAATGACATTGATTCAGGAGACGTAGATCCACATTTATATTGACATTATATTGGATCCTTGATGTATCTAGTTAACACCAGACCAGACATTTTCTATGCAGTAAATGGTCTTAGCTAGTTTATGAGCCAACCAAGACAAACACATTAGATAGCTGCAAAACACGTATTGAGATGTGTATGAGGCACAATTGGTTATGGCCTAAGATATGAAAAAAATGTGGGCCTAAGCCTAGAAAGGTATGCTGATGCAGACTGGGCAGGAAGTGTAGTAGACAGAAAAAGCACCTCGAGTAGCTGCTTCACCCTAGGTTCAGCCATGGTTTCCCATTGCAGCAGGAAACAAAGCTCTGTGGCTTTGAGTACAGCAGAGGTAGAATACATTGCACTAAGTGTGGCAGTTCTTAAAGTTGTATGGCTTTGCAAAATTTTGACAGACTTGTTTGATCATGAGATGGATCCAACTGTCATTCATTGTGTTGGCACAGAGGTAGACCCAGGGTTCAACGCTTCAACAGCTCACCAACAAAACCCTAACTATCGGCCCTTTCAGCAACACTTGCGAAGCAGATGAAGTCTCACCCAAGGTAGAGGCAAGGGGGGTTGTAGGACTCAGGTGTCTACAACCTAGATGGGACACAAATATGTGATTACAACACTTAATAGACCACTTAGCTAATCAATATGCATTAGTTCATAAATCTATTCACATCGCAGATTAAACCCTAAGTATAGAACAACGCAGTAACAACCAAGATCAAGTACTTTTCATCACTTAGCACATAGTATTGAATCAAATCTAACAGTCATTCACCATCAATAGAGCAATAAGAATCCATACATGTATCTAACATATATAAAGATCGGTGCACTATGCAGATAAACACATGAACAACATGAACAACATTGCACAAAGAACATCAAAACAGGATATATGTGGCTCACCCTAGTGTGGGGCTACGTCCACCAACTTCTTCTTCTCTTATTTATTAGTCTTCTTCAATCAGTTACAGTCATTTGCTACTGTGCACAGAGCCACAGAGCCCAACTCCGTGGAGGACAGGATATTTGCACGCAGCCCGCCATATCCTCCTTCCCAAGATTAGGTCAAGGCACATAGCCAACTCCTTATTAGCACAAAGCCTCTTACAATCGCTTTCACTAAGCCAAAAATACCATGCACATATCCAACCAGATCTACTTATGCACTAAGCTCATTCTAGTACTTCTATTATAGTACTTCTTACATTGCTTAGATCCCTATTTATACATTACAAAAAGGCCTAAACATGGGTAAACCCATGGGCTGACATCCCATACATGTTACATAAACCCTAAAATCCCAAAAATTCTACAAAATAACTGAAATCCCACGATCTCCGCTTCTCTTGCGTGCTTCGTCTTCGACCAGCCTGTCGAAGTCCCAAAAATGGTCAAACATGACCAATGTTCTCTCAAAACTTGGTTGAGGGCCAACAGGCCCCCAACACTCACCTGTGACTCATCCTGAGTCACTCTGATCTGGGCAACACTGCTTCGAAGGCCTCAAGCTTACCTCGAGCTGCCTCGACTTGCTGCGTCACTAGAACCTCCTGCTCGACGAATTTTTGAATTACTTGCTCATGAAAAGCCCTTCCAGGCATTGTTCCACTGTCACGACCATTTGTTCCAACTGTGAGCCTTGTCCTTTGATCTCTTCAAAAAGCATGCAGGCTTCATCCTGCACCGGCTGGAGTCTCTATGTAACCTCCATAACTCTGCTCTGGATGGCATTGACCTTCTGTTGGACTACACGCTACTCCTACGACCTCTTCATCTTCTCAACTATAGTAAGTAGCTTCATTTGTGCTTGCACAGTGGAGGCTTGTTGCTTCGCCTCCTGGAGTTGTGCTTGAAATCTCCTCAACTCTAGATCTTATGCAAAGCGCTAATAGGTCTGGGCACTTCGATCACTTAATTGTTTACATTCTGAGTCCAATGCCTTAATTATTTCTACTACATTCCTAGCAACTTATTCCCTTTGATTGTGCACTTCTTGTGGAGTTCTAGGTACTGCTTGGAGTTCTAACTCCATTATCCATGCCTGAAGTTGTTGAATGGCTTCGGTGAGCTTCCCCACTTCCATCTCAGTTGACTCTAGTTCCTCATGTTCCAAGCCCGACATAGACCGAAGTGTTGTAGTTACTTCCTCTTTGATCGCAATCTGCTCTACGAGAAGTTGGTCTTTTTCTTCATGTATCTTCTCATTGTTCTTCTCGAACTCAACCTGAATTTTACCTTTCTCCTTCTGCGCAACTCGCAACTTTTCTAGGACCTCCTCCTTTTCTTTCTTTAAGGCCTCTGTGGCCTACTCATTTTCTTCTTGGTCTCGACGAAGTCGAGCATCTGTCGCATCTTCTAACATTCACAACTGGGTGCCTTCATCCCCTAATTCTACACTTTCTTTTGAAGATGGCATAGTAGGCACTGCGCGGCTCAAATGGATCGCTTGGTGTATGTCCTTCAGCTCCTTCTCTATTTTTTCATACATCAACTCCTGCTTTTCTCCATGTCTCTACAAGATGTCTTCTAAAGCATATTTTACAGTTGTGATGATGAGCTCGATATCATCCACTCTGAGCACATTCTTCGGCTGAGCCTTGTTGGCGCGAGCCTTCTTTCTTGCCGAAGGTTTCTCCAGGGAAACCTTCCTCTTCTGCAATGCTTCTTTTGTGGTGAGGGGATCCCTCAGTGGTGTGGTTTCTCCTTTGTCCTTCTTTTCTCCATATTCTCCTCCTTACTCTTAGTTCACTTCGTCTCCTCCTCCTCCTGCAGGTGAGTCAAGCGCAGTTTCCTCCGATGTGTTGTCCTTCTCATCACTTTCTATGTCTTGGACTTCGTCCTTTTTCTTCTTTTTATTTGCATTGCTCTGTCCATCACATTCGACCTGAGTGACCAATGGACTTCCGATGATGTCGGGGTCGAATACCTCTGCATCTTCAACCGATAAAAGGAATTCTGCTGACCATTCCTTAGTGATCTCTTCCATGTCTTCCTCGATCAAATTATAGTAAGATTACAGCTCCTCCTTATTTTCATACTTACGCACGGTGATGTAGATGAAGTTTTGGTCTGTGCAGAACTTTGCTAGTGGCTTGTACTGATGGAGTGTATTCAGTTTCATTCGGGGGAATGATTCAATGGCGTGCTTCAGCTTTAAGAAGTAACTATGGAAGACAACATTCGACTGCCACTGCTTCACCATATCATTTGTATACCACAAGGTAGTGAACCTCGCAGCCAATGGTTCTGATGGCTCAAATTTCAGGAAGGCTACTCCTTCCATCATTTTCCAAGCGACAAATGCAATCAACATCAGTAGCCAACTAAAGTGAAACTCGTATCCTTGGTCCTGCGCTTCGCGAAAATCCTTCTCCAACTCGTTGATGAGGTAACTCACCTAGTTCATCTGCATTCCTTCGACACACTTCCTTGCGAGGTCGACTACAAACGTTGTGACTTGTGTCGGACGGTTCTTTCGGATGAGCTTGTTAGTGATCAATTGGAAATCAAGGCCCATTGCGCCATCCTGAATGGAGGCTACCTTGTAGCCTCGCTTTCCCTTCTCTACATCGCCATAGGCTTCCTTTATATGTTGTGCCAAAGAGAGATCTGACGTCTTCCCTGGGTAGAAGTGGTGAGGGTCCGGTCCTTGCATTCTTAGTCCAGTGATCAAGTGGATCAGTGTCAGATCCACATTGATGCACCTATCTAACCAAAGATAACTTCCATGATAGCACGACAGGAGGATTTTAACGCAAGCGTTAACCTCCTGATGTCGACCGAAGTGGGGGATCTTCATCACGTTCAATATTGTGGAGCGTGTGAGCTCCTCAATACATGACTAGGGAACTATCTTGGGCTTCTTCCCAATAATCTTCATCAGGTACCTATGTGGTGCGAGCATCGCATAGTTTTTTTTATATCTGAGGTTGAAATCATTGATCTTGAGAGATGGGATCAGTCCCAACTGGGGTCCAACTGTGTGTATCCCCTTCAGGAGGTACGCAATGATAAGCGTTCACTCAAATTCATGTGGGAAACTATCACGGCTAACTGCACCAGCCAACGGCAGTATGTAGTCAGGCAAGACTGACGGGATCTGCTTCGCATTAGCCAGATCATCGCGATGCTTGCTTCTTTTCTGAGTCGCGGTTCGGCTAGATTGACGTCTAGTCAAGGGGGATTCTTGCAATCCCCCATCTACAATGCATGTATTCCTACAGACATGACTTTCTCGGCCATGAAGTTGATCAAAATATCCTCTACAGACTTCTCTAGCATGCTATGCTCGCCCGACATTCACACTTGTAATCACGGAGATCGGGTAGGCAAACCGATAGACAAGATAATCAAATGGATGGTAAGGTATAGAAATCATAGTGCGGTATGTAATCAATTATCTGTTAGCTCAAATATCTCAGTTTTCAAAAAGTGGTCTCGGTGCAGCATCTGACGGATTAAATAAGCAATGTCGTAACGGATTCCTCAAATGGGTAGGAATGCCTCAATCAATACGAATCCATCTGTTATGGTGTGGTCTCAAAGGTCAACTGGCAATCTTTCCATCAATAACTGCATTTCTAGTTGTTCTGGAGCATCGTTCTAATGGTCGGGACGCCTCCAACGGCCATATAGCTTCGTCGTGGCTGAGTCCCATTCTGCATGGTTTTTCTATTCTGACGAGGTTCAAGTTCTGCAAGCATGCCTTCTGTGAAGTCTTCTCTAGAACTTCCTGCAGTTTTTCTAATTTTGTTTTCTTCTTACTGCGCTTTCTGGCCTTCTTTCATGTGATTTGAGTCTCTGGATTCCTCTTTCCATTCTTATTATTTTATTCTCTTAGTGTAGTAACTTCACACTGTTGAGGGTCTTCCAAAGGGTTCAAAGGTAATAACACTTCTCTTACTATTTACGGGGTGAATGCACTTATTTCCTGCATGGGCGGTTTCTTTAAGCCTTCTTGTGTTCTTCCAGCTTTGATAGCTAGTTCTCTGGCCCTCTGTTGCTTCGACTTATCCTCTTGTTCTTCTATTAGTTGTGGTATTTTTCTAGCTATGAAGTCCCTTAATTCTTTATTTTTCTGTTCTGTAGCTTCCCCCTTTGTTTTCCTTCACATCTGCTCTTTCTCAATCCAAGCCTTTCTTAACAAAAGTGGAAAAGGGGCGTTGTTCTCAACAAACTTAATGACTTCAAATTCTTCTTTGGTCAATGTTTCATGAGAAATCATAGGTACATTAGTAATTCTTCCACATAGGGTTATCATATTTCCTTTAAACAAGCCTATCCTTCCCAATGAAGGTACTATAGCAGGCTTTCCCAAAATTTCCCAAGTGCTTTCTAGCATAATATTCACATGTGTTTCCTCATCCAAGACACAGTCCATGTCAAAGTCTCATATTCTTTTTTCTATGCGCTGCTTCTCTTTGAAGATATCTGGTAAATTGATGTCTATGTGATCATTCAGTGTTTCTTTCAGTTGTAATAACATAGTCTCTTATTCTTTCTGGTTTTCTAACATATCCTTAGTCCCTTGACCTTCTTCATAGTTTTCTTGTCTCATGTTCATCTTTTCAACTTTGGCAATCATTCTAGGGAAATCCTCAACTTCATGGCCAATAGATTTACAACAAAGACAAAAAGGACATGTACCAGGTCATTCTTAGCAAGATGTCTCGATCTTCTGGAATTATAACACAGTGTCAATCCTCTCTTTCTCTTGAATGATCCCCGGCCTTTCCTATACTACACACTGGGATCACAGTGATGGACCTGCAATCCGCAAAAATTCTTTATGGGTTCCTGCATCCACTTGGTAGTCCAAAAATTATTTCTATGCATAGGAATAACATATATTTCACTATCTCTATCAAATCTATTCAGATCGACTCTTTCTTCTAGTTGTGCCCTAGTTTTCAGACTAGGATAAAATATATCAAACATACCTAGATTCATACTTTCGAAGCAAAATTTCCCACTTACCTTACCTTTATCAGAGCACAAAGCTTTAAGATCTTACCTCTTTTCTTCAAATCTGATTCCTTTCTTAGCACAGATCTTCGTAATTCAAGTAGAATATTGTGCACTATAGAAAAAAATCTATGCACAAATCTTTCTCTTTTCTTCAATTCCCAGCAATCACAGTTTCAGGTCCTGACAACGGAACCATTTGTTGGCACAGGGGCAGACCTGGGGTTCAACGCTTCAGCAACGCACCAAAAAAACCCTAGCTACCATCCCTTTCAGCAACACCTGCAAAGAAGATGAAGTCTCACACAAGCTAGTGGAAGGGGGGGTTGTAGGACTCAGGTATCTACAACCTAGTTGGGACATAGATCTGTGATTACAACACTTAAAAAATCACTTTGCTAATCAATATGCATTAGTTCATAAATCTATTCACATCCCAGACTGCACCCTAATTATAGAACAACACAGTAACAACCAAGATCAAGTACTTTTCATCACTTAGCACATAGTATTGAATCAGATCTAACAGTCATTCACCATTAATAGAGCAATAAGCATGCATACATCTATCTAACATATATAAAGATCAGTTCACTAAGAAGATAAACACATAAACAACATGAACAACATTTCACAAAGAACATCAACATGGGATATATGTGGTTCACCCCAGTGTGGGGCTACATCCACCAACTTCTTCTTCTCTTCTTTATTAGTCTTCTTCAATCAGTTACAGTCATATGTTACTATGCACACAGCCACAGATCCCAACTCCACGGAGGATAGGAGATCTACGCGCAGCCCGCCAGATCCTCCTTCCTGGGATTAGGTCAAGGCATAGAACCAACTCCTTATTAGCACAAAGCCTCTTACAATCACTTTCACTAAGCCAAACATACCATGCACATAGCCAACTAGATCTACTTATGCACTAAGCCCTTTCTAGTACTTCTATTCTAGTACTTCTTACATTGCTTGTCTCCCTATTTATACATTACAAAAAGGCCTAAACATGGGTAAACCCATGGGCCCACATCCCATACCCGTTACATAAACCCTAAAATCCCAAAAAGTCCGCAAAATAAGGGAGATCATGCTATCTCCGCTTCGCCTGGGTGCTCTATCTTTGACAAGCCTATCGAAGTCCCAAAAATGGTCAAACACGACCAATGTTCTCTCAAAACTTGGTTGAGGGCCAACACATTGTGACAACCAGAGTTGTGTGAATCTCTCAGAGAACCCATTATTTCATGAAAAATCAAAACATATTGAAATCAAGTACCACTGTATCATAGACATGGTGCAGAGGAAGACAATTCATGTTCAGTATCTTTCGACTCATGAAAAAATTGTTGATATCTTCACTAAACCACTTGCCAAGACAAAGTTTGAGTATTTCCGTGAGAAACTTGGCCTGATGGAGAATGCCTCCCTAGCTAAGAGGGAGTGTTAATGAATGCAGCTATAGGAGACATCCTCCAGCTTACAAACCTGTGAGATGTGGAACATAGCGGCTATGTGAATCCTTTCTCTCAGCTTACAAACCTAAGAGAAATCCCCTAAGAAGGGTTTGTGGTTCCAGCCTGGGACAGAGCTAGGAATGTAGATATGACCTCCTCCATGATGTGAGAGATAAGAACTCCAGATGGCTATCCAGTGGAAAATCGATCTATTGAGTTAGGACGTGCATGTCACTAAGCACAAGGTGAATGTGGGAAATCCCAAAAGATTTGGGCACATCATCATGTGAACAGAAATGAAGATGATGTGATGGCATCCTCTGAGCAGTAGAGTTGACGAGAAGACTCCAGATGATTCTCCTGTCGGTTGCAGTGGAAAAGAAGATCTGTAGAGAGGACGTGTCTGTGGACGAGCACAAGTGAATGTGTGAAGATTTGGTTCATCAGTGTATTGCAGTGAATTGGAGCTTTGGCATCCCTATGGATGTGCCCCTAGTGGATGAGAACTAGTGGGTGTATCAAATCCTTTTCTATATATTGTTCAAGAGTCAGACCTACCTGTAACCCTAGTTATTATGTAAAGGGTACAGGTCAGCCCTATATTAATATGACTAATATAAACAAGATAATTATTACTGTGAATATTAATTATAATAATAAGTATATTTGACTTAGAGAGGTTAGCCCTGTTGTGCCAATAGACGCCCTTGTTAATTGGTCAAAGTCTAATATAAGTAGGATATGATTCTCCATTGTAGAATCATATCCTTCTTGTGTGTTTTGGAAATTTCAGCAAGTAATTCTCTTTGGCAAAGGTGTGCACCTCTCTTGGGCGCTATTCTTCTAGGGCTTAAGCACCCTCTTTTGTGCTAAGTCATTCTTGGTGGTGAAAGGCATTTCTCTTGAAGAATATAGCAAAGGATTTGGTTGGGTTTTTCTCCCTTTTTTAGAAGGGTTTCCCAGGATATATCTTGTATTCTTGTGCATGGTGTTTATTCTTGTGATCTTGGTTGCTGCAATATTATTGTTTATGGTTAAGACATGATGAAATTGAAATGAACTACATGCTTAACCTAGCTTAAAGAAAATAAACATGCGCTAGGGTAGGGCACATTTCTCTGTGAAATTTATCCCCAACGACCTTGGTATAGTGCTCAATGAACTTGAAAAAGTATTGCAACTGCAAGGTGCTATTGCAACGATCTTTCTTCAGTGGTCAAACTATTCTGAAGGTAACCAGCGCTGATACCATGTTAGATTATCCTTATATACAGAGAATTAGAGTTACCAGTGTTATTTTACTTCCTTACCATTAATATATATATATATATATATATATATATATATATATATATATATATAACATGTACTGAGAAATAGCAACATAAACAAGACACAAAAGAACACAAGAGATTTATCTTGGAAAAACCCCAAATGGGGGAAAAACCCAGCAACATTTCTTAGACAGATTTCGTTCACAAATTCCAACCATTCACCAACTCTCAAGAGCCTAAGACAAGATATAAACCCTAGCACTAGGCTAGCGCACCTCTAGTGCTCACAGTTGTAGCAACAACACAATACAAGAGGAGCGCACTTCATTAGAGAGGTAGCTCACTAGATAAAGTAGCCACCAAGAATATCCAAAACTTCAGCTCTGTGTCTCCTCTTCCTCCTCAAACTTGCAAAACTTTTCCTCAATGAGGGAGTCTATTGCGAGTGTTTCCAAATGAGCTAGACGTCCTCCTTATTTATAGTCTTCAAGTCAACTGCCTAGGCCAACTTCTTCTCTAGGAACCTTATTTTTTATTTATTATTTTCTGTGTGAGCCAACTTCTCTTCTGGGTATTCTTATTTTTGTTTAATGGTATTCCTGGACTTCTGAAATGTTCTCTTCATCTAAGAAAGGTCTTCTAGAGGAAATTTCCTTCTGTAGCTACCAAAACATCAACAACCACTATGGCTTGCAGAGCCTAATGGTGGTCTATGTTATGTGTAGATTTTTTTTGTAACTCATGATATATGTTCATTGGGGTGGAGGTATATTTCTATAAAATTGAGCATCGATACGAATGGTGCTTTCCATATTCCTTAGATATCTCACACCATTCTTTGAATTGCAGTGTAACCTACAATCAAGGGTTCATCGACCCTATTTCTACTCAACCCACTACTATGCACAATGTAGGGAAGTCTACTACTATATGGCACTTTGTTTTTCACCCAATGCACCATATCTACTCTCATGTTTCTTTAGCATAAGTCAACTCATGGAGTTTCTCTATCAGAAAGAAGAGTTAGTTCTACACTCATGCCATCCTTGGAGTTATCATAAAGGTTTGTGCTCAACACTTATTTTCTTCCCAGACTTATTACTCCCCTCCTTACTACATGCTCAGTGCTTCTCTCAAAGTATTTATTTTCTATTGCATCAAGGGAATACATGTCATTAGAAGAAGGCCTCCATGACATTATAAAGGGAGCTAGAACAATAGCTAGCTCATTACTTATCTTAAACATTGAGCATATTCCCAAGTGTTTTCCTTTTCTTGTTCTTTAATGTCTTTTAACTCTACAACACTTTAGAAGGCCAGTTGTGTTTCATTGAAAATTTGAGTTGTCCTAGAGGGAGTGGTTTGCACATACTTTATGTACCATCATATTGCATGAAACCACAAGGTCATTTGAAACTCTAGTATCTTCATGATATCAGTCGAGATCCTAGTGCATTCCATACACCTTCGGATAGGAACCAATGTTAGTTTGCATCCTCCTCTCTTTTCCCAATGAAATTTGAGGGGCATAACCTTATAAAACCCATTGTCACACCAATTGTAAGCCCTTAAGGAATCAATTACTAAATGAATATGAGGTTCCAAAAACTTGTAGTTTGGTGATCTTCACTTTTACTCTCCATACCACCACTAGTCCCTACTACTCATTATTGTCCTACACTATTAATCATAACTAAACTATTAATCACTAGAAAAGAATAATGTACCTTTTTAGGACTAGAACGCGCAGGGGGGTGGATATTGTCCTGGAATGGCTCCTCCACCGGGTAGTAGTGTTACCTCTGGCTCTTTTATATTTGTGTCTCCAAATAAATGCTACACAACCTGGAATGAGTCATCAAACTATGTCTCTAAGGTTGAGATATCAGTTTCAGGATTTTCTAACTACATCCACTATAGCATGTGTCTAATGAAAGTGTTGATACCCTAGAATTCTCTTTTAGAGGGTGTGCCTCTGTCACGGTGTTCTTGAGGTGGGATTTCCTATCAGCATAATTTCCATTTATTCCAATATCCTATGGGCCAAACCCTTGGACAAATGAAAAGACACAAATCCAAAACTAGCTCCATTTATACATAAGGAATTGCAAAAAATGATCAAGCCCCAAATTATTTCTCCCACGAGACATTCATCATGGGTGGCCAACTTGGTGCCAATTAGAAAAAAAAATGGTGAAATTAGGTTTCCTATTGACTTCAAGAATTTGAATTAGTGCTCTCTCAAAAACAATTATCCACTTCCAAATATGGAGCATTTGCTATGAAAGGTCACAAGATAAGGTATAATGTCTATGTCAAATGGTTTTTCAGGGTATAATCAGGTGCTTGTACAAGAGAAACATCAACCATGGGGACTTTCATGTACCTTAGGATGCCATTGGGGTTACTAAATGCCATATCCATATTTTCATAGTGCTATGAATTATGCATTGAAGACATCATGGGTAAGATTATTGTGATTTATCGTGATGATTTCACAATTTTCTAAAGATGGGAGTGCATGTGCTTTTCATTTCAAGCCAAGTGTTTGAAAAATGTAGAAAAAATGGGATTTCTCACATTCCTAAGAAGTCATTTTTTGAGGTGAATGAAGGAAAATTATTGGGCCATATTGTATCCAAATATGGTGTTGCAATTGATCAATGGTGTCAAAATTGATCCAGCATGAACATAAGGTATTCAACAAGTACCATTACATTTCAATAAGGAGGCAATGCAATCATTCTTTGTCCAAATCAACTTCATTAGTGGGGGTTCATACTAAGATTCATTGATATTACCAAACCTATTTCAACGATGCTAAATAAAGTTCAAGAGTTCATATAGAAAAAAAAAAAAAAAAAAGTATCGAAGCCTTTCAAGAGATTGAGGATGCAATTGTTAACATTGTTGTTGGTAACTTCTAATTATTCTAATGATTTTTAAATTTTCTCTTTTGCACCAAAGGATACAATTTTTAGGACGATAGTATATGAGAAGGACATTGTCATATTTGGGAAGGAAGCCTTCATCACAGTCATATCAGAAAGAGATATCAACTCATGTTATTAGATGGTGAATCACTATGCCTTCACACTCCTTGTGTGGCCACTATGCACTCTTTGCACCATGATTTCATTAGAGAAACAATTGAAACTTATAGAACATCAAAGGTTCATTCATTCAACCATGAAATACACACACATGCATATAAACACAGAAACATAGATAACATAACATTACCCAAATAACTCATAGATAAGAAAACTCAGACATGTGAACCAAATCTCCTATATTATATTCCTCCACCAAAACATTTACAAGAGTTCCAACATGTCTTCAGCTTCTCTTTCTCAACAGTAATCACAATGATCTTCAGCAGCAATAACAACAACTCTCAGCAGCCTCTTTTGGGCATACATTACATACATTTATACATGGAGGGGATTCTTGAGCCTTCCAACTAACCACTCTAGTGGTTTCACGTAATAATTAAAGCATTATATCACTAAGCTTATTACAAATAAATGAGCATTTACAATATAGATATGATTCGATGCTCTAAATCTGTACAATCCTTTAGGCATTAATAAAATTACAATCTTATGGATTGTTTACAATGGCTCTTGCCTCAAAATCTTACAGGATTTTAATTACAATACTTTCAAAACATTAAAGTGATGCGCTCTCCTTGGAATCCAAAACACTTTGAAATCGAGTGTTTGATGTTGATTTGTCCTCCACTTGGCTTTATTGAATGTTGATGGCGATGCTCCTGCATCATATGTCAATTCTCTCATTTATATGATATCAACATAGATAGAGATATATACGGTTAGATAGAGATACTATGCTTATACAATGATTTCCTAGGACAATCCCTTATTATTATTTTTATCCAGAATAGAGATGTTTGACTCTTAGATAGGTGATTATTCATAGAAAAAATAACTCAGAAGACTTATTTAAGCCCACTTGTAATACATTGGTCACCTCTTTATTCTAGTGTATATTTGTGATTGGAGCCATGTAGCGTCAATCAAACAAATGATCCATAGATACAAAGGTCAATATGTCAACAAGGATGCAAAAATTCCTCAATTCTATCAAAAGAATGGTAACCTACCGACATGATACCATAGAGATGTATCCACTTTGGTATCAATGCAAGAATTTTCCCCCATATAGATCGAGCAAATGGATTTCCATCAATATATTTCTCCACTAACTCAGATGTTAGGCCCAGCTTCACTAGATTGCATCCAATCACACCCCCAAGGATTCCCCAACTAGGTCTCAACCCTAGGAATTTCCCAGTGGATATCATCATACTTTGCGTTAGTACAATCATAGTGATTGATGATGATGAAGATATCTCTGTTGATTATTGCAACTTGAGACATTCTCCAAATTACAAACCTATGATATGTGGATCATTGTAGCTATGTGAGTATTTCTCTCATCTTACAAACTTGAGAGAAAGCCCCTAAGAAGGGTACATGGTTCCTACCTGAGACAGAGATAGGAACGTAAAGATGACCTCATCCATTCTAAGAGTTGATAAGAACTCCAGATGATTATCCAGTGGGAAAGGTGATCTGTTGAGTTAGACGTGCCTGTGGATGAGCACAAGGTGAACGTGCGAAATCCCAAAGTGTTGGGTGCATCATCATGTGAACAGAAATGAAGATGATGTATTAGCCTCCTCTGATAAGCAGAGTTGATGAGAATAATCCAGATGATTCTCCTGTGTAAGACAGTGGGAAAGAAGATATGTAGAGTGGATGTGCCTATGGACGAGCACAAGTGAACGTGTGAAGACCAGAGATATGACATCCCTATGGATGTGCCCCTAGTGGATGAGCAATAGTGGGTGTATCAGATCCTTTGCTATATATTGTTCAAGATTCAGACCTGTCTGTAACCCTAATTGTAATGTAAAGGGTATAGGTCAGCCCCACCTTAATGTGATTAATAATAAATGTAAAAGATAATTAATATGGTTAATATTAATTATAATATAATAATGATAATAATGTGACTTAGAGAGGTCAGCCCTATTGAGCCAATAGACACTTCTATTGACAGGTTTAGGTTAGTATAAGTAAAGGTAAAATCCCCATTGTGGAAACACATATTTCATGTGAATTTGGAAATTTCAGCAAGTACATTTACTTGGGAAAAGTGCGCACCTCTATCGAGCGTTAGTCTTCTAGGGTTTGAGCACCCTCTTGTGTGCTAGGTGTTTCTTGGTGGTGAAGGTATTTATCTTGAAGAATATAGCAAAGGATTTGGTTGGGTTTTCTTCCCTTGTTGAGAAGGGTTTCCCAGGATACTTCTTGTGTTCTTGTGCATGGTGTTTCTGCTTGTGATCTTGGTTGCTGCAACATTATTGTCTATGGTTAAGTTAAATGATAAAATGGAATGAACTTCATGCTTAACCTAGCTTATTGAAAAATCAACATGGTATCAGAGCATAGGTCCTGAAGAACCCATTGCACAAGCAAATTTCAGTCATCCTCTCTCTCTTCTGCAAAACCGTACGACCCTCCTAGGGTTTCCAGAAATTTCGTACAACCTACCTCCTTGAGGAGTTTCAGCACTTGGAACTTGGACGTTGGGGGAAAAAAATGCATAGGAGTGTACGGCCTCCTTCAGCATACCTCCAACAAGCTTCAGTTTGCATTTCCGAGCATTTTGACTTTTTGGCCCTAGGGTTTCTAGGGTTTCGCTAATTTATGTAGAAATTTCAAAATTAGGGTTTATGCAACTCATTGAAGGAGCTCTTCAACTCACCAGTGTTATCCTATCTTCCAAAGGATTATTGTTGGCAGTCATAAGTCCAAATAAACCTAAGAGTGCTAGCCTAGCCTAGCTATTAGGTTTACTAGCCAAGTTGACAAGGGTTTGTGAAGAATTCAAAAATGACCAGAATCATAATGGGAGGAAATCTTGATGATTCAAGCAAACTCAGTCTCAGGAAGACTTATTGTGGGTGATACAAAAAGGTGTCACTATGACATACCTCCTTCACGAATATGTCAGAGGACAAAGATCATCCATGTGCCATTGGAGAAATCATATCATCACCCTCAAGTATGCACTTGTATATATATATTATTTGTTATCATTGTCATGAGGGAAATTGCAAGAGGAAGGAACCTTTTGTTGAAGTCATGGATCCTGAAGGATCTCAATGCATTCAGAGGAACAACACACTGGAAGTGAAGACTCCAGGTTTGATTATTGTAATTGTCATTTCTCTAACCCATATTTCTAAAAGTTTGCTACATTACAAGTAGGAGTTGTAGTTGTGACAACAATCCTTAAAATTGTTTTGATTTTAGATGTACTCATTATTCTCCTTTAGGATATATTTTAGTTTTGGTTCCTCTTGTTTTCTTGTTCCAGACAGGTTAACAACAAAAGAAGATGTTTATCCTTCAGAGGGAGCTACTAGACTCAAAGGGAGTCAAAACCATTTGAGAAAGAGGAAGAATAGAACCATCATTGAGACAACCAATACAATAATGCATTATCATAATCCTTCTATGATTATATGGGTAGAAGCATGCATGACACAGTATATGTTCAGAACAAGAGTCTTCACCAGACCTTGAAAAACATAAACTCCCAAAGAAGTCTTCACCGGAATGAAGCCTAAGATTGAACACTTCAGGTTATTTGGGTGCCCAGTGTATTTTCATGTACCCAAAGAGAAGAAGTCCAAGATATATCCTTTAGAAAGAAAGGATACAGTGAATCTTCAAAAACATTACAGATCGACATCTTTGGTCAGAGACAGATTGAGACAAGAAGAGGCATTTTCCTTGAAGAAGATATAGTCTTTCAAAATCCAGAGAATCTCAGATGAAGATTAACGGTAAGACAATATTTTCTCCCCCTTCAACAGTTCAGAGGGAGACATACATTATTTCAGTTGATCGAGTTGCTCCAGTTGATATGTTTGGAGATATTGCAGTAGGGAATAAAACACCTACCTAGACTCATTCTGCAAGAGTCAGAGAAACATACAATCCTCTCAAGGCACATCCCGAGAAAGAAAAAGAGATTTTTTGAGCTATCCTTCAGTCATGAGCCACTTCATTGATGCTAAGACTCCTTGTCTTAGAGAAGCAACAAGAGAACAAATATGGAAAGATGCCATAACAGAAGAATACCAGTATATATTAAAGAATGATGTATAAGACATTATTCAGGGACCAAAAGGGAAGTCTGTGGTAACTTCCAAGTGGATCTATAAGATCAAGCATGTAGTTGATGGAAGTGTCAAGAAATACAAAACGATATCTATAGTGAGAGGTTTCTCACAAACAGAGGGAGTTTCCTATGATGAGACACATGATCCAGTAAACCCGATACACTGCCATCCATACTACCATCCACGAGTTGGACTATATCAGATAGATAGATTCTTGATGAGTTTGGATTTCATAAAGAAAGTTGTTGATCCAAACCTATATTATTATGGTGTTGGTGACGAGGGCCTGATTTTGATGACTTATTCAGGAAGCCTTGTTGTTGGATACAAGTAATCCTTGATTTCTGAATTCAAGATGAAGAACCTAAGTATGTTGCACTACTTCTTGGGACAAGAAGTATGACAGAGGACCGATGAGGTTTTCCAGAGACAAGGAAAATATACAGTGAAAATATTAAAGGAGTTCGGTATGACAAGAATGAAAAATACACCATGATGGATTTAAATAAAAAGATTGATGATGATTCAGACGAGATTGATTTGCAGTTGATTGGATCACTGATGTATCTGGTTAACATCGGACTTGATTCATGCCATGCAGTGAGTTTTCTTAGTCATTTCATGAGTCAACCAAGACAGTCTCACTAGACAAAACATATATTGAGATATATATGAGGCACAGTTGGATATAGCCTGAGATATGCCTCCAGTGTGAACCTGATTTTGCAAGATATGTCGATTCAGATTGAGTAGAAAGAAAAATGGATCGGAAGAGAACATTCAATTGATGTTCTACCATGAAATTTGTCATGGTTTCTTGATACAAAAAGAAACGAAATCTCTGTGGCCTTGAATACCACAGAAGCAGAGTATGTACCATTGAGTGTGCGAATAAGTATGGCCTCACAAGCTTCTGATATATATACTTGATCATGAGATGGATCCTATGATGATAACCAAGAGTCGTGTAAAAAATCTCCTTGAGAACCTAGTGTTTCCTGATCGATCGAAACACGATGAGATGAAATATTCTTATATCATAGATATGATGCAGAAGAAAATTGTACACATGCAGTACCTTCTTACACATGAGAAGAATACCTTCCTAGTTGAGAGGGAATATTGATGACTCCATCCAAGACAAAAAAAAATAAAAAAAAATCAGAGTACATCCTTATGAGACTTGTCATGGTGAAGAATGCCTCCCTAGATGAGAGGGAGTGTTGATGATAGAATCTATGTGAGACATTTTCCATCTTACAAACCTATGAGATGTGGATCATTGCAGCTATGTGAGTCTTTCTCTCAACTTACAAACCTGAGATCAATACCCTAAGAAGGGTACATGGTTCCTGCCTGAGACAGAGCTAGGAACGTAGACATGACCTCCTCCATTAAGAGAGTTGAGAAGAAATCCCTATGATTATATAGTGGGAAAGGTGATATGTTGAGTTAGACGTGCATGTGGTTGAGCACAAGGTGAACGTGTGAAATCCCAAAGTGTTTGGTGCATCATCATGTGAATAGAAATGAAGATGATGTATTAGCCTCCTTTGCGCAGCAGAGTTGACGAGAAGACTCCAGATAATTCTCATGTGTGAGACAGTGGGAAAGAAGATATGTAGAGTGGGCGTTCATGTGGACAAGCACAAGAGAACGTGTGTAGATCTGGTTCTTCTATGTAATGCAGTAAACCAGAGATATGACAACCCTATGGATGTGCCCCTAGTGGATGAGAACTAGTGGGTGTATCAGATCCTTTGATATATATTGTTCAAGAGTCAAACCTGCTTGTAACCCTAATTGTAATGTAAAGGGTACAGGTTGTTGTAGTAAAATCTCCCTACAGACAGGTAGATCACCTCTAGAGCTTGACCTCAACCCTAGACAGAAAAGTGCTTATCATGGACACTGACTTCCTTTCAAATCTATCTAAACTAACACATGAGAAGGAAAGATGACAGAAGTACCTTTTTATCGACGTTCGTCCCTGCACGCTCCGAGTTGTGCTCCAATCCTTTGCTCCTCGTTGGATCCTATGGACGAAACAAGATACGACCGCTTCCTACTCTATTGGTATTAGCTTGAAAACAGATATCTCAACTAGTAATAAGTTCATGTGACATTAGACACAAACTAGAAAGAAACAAGCCAAGCGTGTCATATTTATGAGAATAACGACAGCAGTACTTACAATCGTAGATGCAAATGCGACAGCTTCGTCAAGTCCCCTTCGTCTAACCCTTTCCTGAAAGTTCCACAATCTGGATAACAGCAGCTTCACTGATCACTCTCCTTTGGCTGACTGTGAATTTCCTCCAAGATCATAAGTTTCATGTATTCAATTCTTCCCCCATCGGCTCTGTTCTAGCACCACTTATGAGATCATAAGTTTGGTGTGATTCTCCATTTTCCATTTCCCTTTCACCATTAGAAAGCTTGCTTATATAGCCTTAGAGAGGCTTTAACCACTTGAGATATCCTTGGGGAAGTTGAGGATTTTCCGCCTTCAGTTGAGGATCTGCCCTAAGATCATGGCTGGACTAGGGATTCGAATCCAACTGCCTTCCAAGAATGAAAGGATTCTTCCCCCATTCATCTCAACAACTTAACAACTGCCCAGAATAGGTAGCGCTCCCTCAAAAGGGCCATCAGAGTGTTGTAGCGCTCCCTAGTAGGCTTTAGGGGGGCGCCAGCGCTCTCAAAATATATAGCACTCCCTCAAAAGGGCCAAGGGAGCGTTATAACACTCCTTGACAGTGTAAGGGGGAGCGTCGGTGCTCCGGGATAGTGTAAGGGGGAGCGCTCCTCTCCAAAAACTCAATTTTTGAGGTGCTTTCAGATGGAAAAAGGTTTGCAATCCTGTTGACTCATTTCTCCTCTTCCAAATCAGATGTTTGAGGTGTTTCAAGTGTCCTTCTCATGTCATTATAGGCACGACATAGGCATCATGGTAGTATGCTTCCCTGACACTTGTGAGCAACATGCGACACTTGCGACCTTGTGAGCAAAATGCGACACTTGCGACCTTTGTAATGACGACACTTGCGACACTATCAAAGTGAGTAATTTTGATGTGTAACAGATTGCCCCCCAAAGTATGAAGTTAGAAGATGCGAACTGATAACTGAAATACTTTGTAGACTCTCAAGAAAGGGTATAGAATAGGAGAACCTGACAAAAGTTGCACACAAACATCCAACAAATATTATGACATGTTCCAAAACCCAAGGAAAGCATACCTATGCTTGGGTGATCAATACTTGCAAGATATGGCCGCCATAAAATACACTGCGGATCCATAATTGTATTGAAAAAAGGGTATAGCCACTGAAAATACACTGTGGATCTATACTCCCATGACCCGGACTGATCGTAGCCACGAAGAATACACAATGGATCTACGAGATGACAAGACATAGCCACGACCAATACAAAGTGGATCTATGTAAAAGTGTATGTGTTCTTTGTCCAATAGAAAACTCCTTCGCAACCTGGGCAAAGCATGTATCAAAGTGATGGCTCAATGGCTCAACCCAGGGTCTTCTTACCAATCCCAGTGTGATATGATTCTAACCATGTGAATAGATGTCCTGACGTCGAACATGGAAGAAACCACTTGATTACCGGTCAATGAGGTAAATTGTTAACAAGTGCGAGGGAGATCACCATTAATGTCAATGATTCCCAAGGTAACTTAGTACATTCCATAGAACGTGAATAGATGAGCTGAGTTCGAACATCCATGGAATCATTCAATCAGAGGTCAATGGTGTAAACTCACTGTCGAATGTGAGGAGGCCCGCCATTGAGGCATGCAGGTCCCAAAGTACTAATTAGTTTCTAAGTCTAATTCTCGGATAATGTGTTGAAGTCGACAGGAATAGACTCGTCGAGGGAGGGCCTTGATGTATCCCCCATCAACGACACGAAACAGACATGGATATGTAATTGGCAGATCAAACGAACATGGACTGACACAGGTTTTGAGGCAAGATATTTGGGATGGCTGACTCTTGAGGCGGATACTTCCCTTGAACACTGAGGCACAACAACAAAACGTGACATGGACCAAAAATATGCAATGGGTATCATGACTTGCGTCGGGTGACCCAAAGGAGCGAAAGGAACTCGAAGGATTGGCTCAGTGCATAGGTTCAACGGATTATGATATGTGCAAATGACAAAGTGTCGTGTTCAAGGGCGACTCTAAGAAGTGTTGAATGATGTTCTCAAGAGACTACTTGGCTTGATCCTTTCAATTTTTTCCCCATCCAGATAGATGAGTACCTCTTTTTGATTTAATGAGCTCGAGGAGGATAACACATGCTCGATATAACTCACCTTCGGTAAGTTCCTCTTCCTTTATTTAATGAACCGGAAGAAGTAAGGGTTCGGTCCCATATGGGCCTGTCGATGTGTGCTTTAACGAGTCCAAAGACAGAAAACTCGAAGGTTTTTCGGGATTATAGAGTTTGGAAAAACACTTAAAATGGAACTCTCTCAGTTCCTTTTTCGTACAGTAGTCCAACGAGACCGAAGAAGGGTTAAACTATCGCTCGAAAGACACCCTTTCTGACCTTTTAATGAGTGTGAAAGGAAGCAAGGTCACTCGACAATCTTTTCATATTTAGAGAGTCTGAAAAGGGTTTAAAGGAGACTCCAGGGGGGTTCCTTTTTCGTGTTCATATCTGTACGGGTCCGAAAAAGAGATAAAAGCCAGTTGCATTCTCATGTATTTACGAGCACGAGAAAGAACAAAGACTAAGCTCGGTATGCCCCCATCTTGAAAGTTGGTGACTTGACTCCAGAATGATCATCAACGACTGGAGACATGCCCCCCAAGCTTCAATTCATTCACCGACTTTGAGGTTGTCACCAATTTCTGTGCTAGATGGAGAAAAGGGATACAGGTGGATGAAATGAAGGTTAAAAATGAGACCTAATGAAAGACTCGACTCGACATCTACGAGATCTGGCGAAAGACTCAACTTGAAGGGAGAGGTGATTGTTTCATTTTTTAACAAGCTTGACACAGGAAAATAACTATGCTCAAGGTTCCGGGTTCGATCCCCAGATTGTTATTTCATTTTTTAACAAGCTTGCTACAGAGAAGAAAACTATGCTCAAGGTTGCTTCTTGATCATGGCTTCCAAGAGGATAATGCTCTGGAAGGGTACCATGTCAATGGATAAAATGTGGTCATGGCTTCCAAGAGATCTTCGTCAGATGGAAGAGAATCACTCTGGAAGGAACACACGTCGAGGGTCGTGACAGGGGTAAGGAGATCAGGCTCCAATAACCCTACTGAAGAGATCACCATGTCAACTACCGGATCCAAATCGTCGGAAGTTGAGGTCATGGGAGACAATGCCACATAATTGACATGCGGCGGGGGTGATACTGTCTGCATATAAGAACCACTTAGGGAGGTAACACAGTCAGGGCCGATGAATGAAAGTTGATCAATAGTCACAATTCTTCCATCGTGAGGAAAAGATATCACACGGAAAAGAGTGGATACAATAGCTTTCATAGAATAGACATAATCCCACCCAAGGAGTAAAGTGAAATCCAAGGGGTCTCGGACTACCATGACATCGATAAAGACAGTTTTCCCTCCCAAAGTTACAGGAAACTGAGGAAGGATCCCTAAAGGTTGACTAGTTCTTCTGTTAAAAGATAACAGATTCTGTGTAACCGGTGCAAGATGCGGACAACCCAAAGCGAACCAAGCAACAGAAGACAAAATACTAACGGACGCACCTTCATCTATCAGCGTTTGAGGAACGTCCCGACCACGAACCTGTACTGTAATCTGGAAAGGAACGTGAGAGGGAAGACAAGGTCTAGTTAGCACACCCCAATCAAAAAGGATGGCCTCATTACTTGGAGGGGGTTCCACAGGAGGAGGAGGAATGCCCCCAGGCATGGTAGAGTCTGTATTAACAAGAAAAACATGGGCAGTATCGGGTTTACTCTCTAGAAGGGGAGTAGGATTGACCGATGATTGGATCGGATCAACCAATGGTGGACTTGGATAGACCACTTCAGCACTCTTCAGAGGAAGAGTGGGACTGATCGAGGAAGGGACTGGATCAATCACTTTAACATTCCTCAACGGAGGAATGGGATCGACCGATGGCGAAACTGGATCGACCACTTTGGCACTCTTTAGAGGAAGAGTGGGATTGACTGATGATAGGATCGGATCAACCACTTTGACATTCCTCAACGGAGGAATGGGATCGACCGATGAGAAAACTGGATCGACCACTTGAGTTTCATTCTCCAAGGGAAGAATGGGGTCGATGGGTGGAAACGGATCGACCGCTTTGGTGTCACTCTCTAACGGGAGAGTGGGATCGACCGAGACTGAAAACAGATCGACCACTTTGGTGTCACTCTTTTGATGAAGAGCGGGGCTGATCGATGACGGAACTGGATCAACTACTTGGGTTTGTGGTTCAATCGAGGAGGAAACTATATTGACCACCTGATCAACCAGACTGACCGGGGATGGAACCGGATTGACTAGTCCATCAACCAATGATGGGTCAGAGGTAAGCTTACGATAACCTTTTGGAAGTTGAAGTTTTTCCAAAAGAGAAGAAGCCTCGTCCATGCGAGGAAAAAGGTGAGAGTAATGATTACCTTTACATAACATGCAAGGGAACTTGACAGTTTTCTTCTTCTTACCAACCTGAACATCACTAGTTGATGGGGTATCATCGACGTGACCGACAGAGGTCAATGATGTAGAGGACCACATTTCTAAGACCTGGGTAAGACTGGGGAAATCCCTCAGAAAGTGGTCACCCTTACAAAGGCTGCAAGGGAATTTGGGTTTTGGATTCTTCCTTTTAATCTTGTCGATCTCATCAACACTCCCAGTACCATTAACAGTAACTAGTTTCTTAGAGCCAACATCTGATGTTGTTGGGGCCTTGGTCCTTTTCGTGCTCTTCTTCTTCTTCTCTTTTTGTTTCTTCTTCTTCTGATCAACTTGGCTACTTTCTTTAGAGTTTTCACTAGGTGAAGAAGGAGAAATGGAAGGAGACTTGATGGGCGAAGAAGGTGAAAATTCGACGTGAGGTTGATGTGTGGGTGGTGTATTGACATCCAAAGTATTAGGTGCAACTGAAACATTGGGAGGATTTGGGATCACC
>ML797971.1:10858-21402 GCA_009831015.1 Picea engelmannii | reverse complement strand
CCTATGCTTGCATTGTTTTCTAGGTCGCTCCACTTATGGCTCATGATTTGAGGAGGTTGATGATGTTTGCAGGTGGATCTCGACCCTTCCACATTCTCCTAGGGAGCACTTGTTCGCTTACCCATGGTTTGATATGAGTTCACGTTATTATGTATAGTTTAAGGGCATTTCCTTGTTATATTCGAGGGTGTTCCACTTCTCATGCACACTTTCCTAGGATGCATGCATTATAGGTGGCCTTAGGATGGGGATTTATGCTTTGGCACATTCTTTGAAGTTGTTCATCTTACTTGAGGTGGTTATAAGAGTCATGTGGACCTCTTTGCACATGTTTCTATAGTTTTCTTTTGATGAACGAGCTTGAGAGCCTAGGAGATGGCACCCTAACCTCTTCATTCTATTTTTGGCATCTATTTGGAGGAGTTATAGTGTTAGTGTATGTGCATCTGACCACTTTGACACATTCTTCTAGCCCATTCAACTTTTGGAGGAGTATTTTATTATTCAAATTGGAGGTCATAACCACCTTTGCACATCTTCTTAGGGTGCACCTCTCATAGATCATTTTATATATTATATGGCTTGGTCAACGTGGTCCCACGTCACATTCCTCAATGGCGCACTATTATTTGGGAGTTGGTTGGATATTTATGCACATTGATCTATGATTGACACACTTATGGAGGATGTCTAACTATCATTGGTGCATATTCTCATGAGATTACTATATGAGGCACAATGTTATCAAAATCAAATCAGTCATCTAACCAATGGACCCTAAAAAATAGTAACTGAACTGGTCACCAAACCAATGGACCCCTAAAACTAGTAACCGAACTGAAACCAAAAAAAAATGAATGACCAAAAAATAAACAAAATATTCAAATTTAATAAAAATACATGTATCCATGTACATCCATGTGAATCTAAACCATTGGACACAAATATGCAAAGTTTTCTCATGCATATAAAAAGGGTGCATATAACCAAAATAGGACTAATTGCGATCCATATTTGGACCAACACACATAAACAAAGAGGCTCTATATGGCCTCTATAGTTGGAAAAAACAACATGTTGCAACAAATCACTGTCAATTTTCACATGCAACTCTATGTGACTAATTTCAAATCTGAAAATTGCTTCCTAGTGAGCTAACAGTAAACCATAGTTGTTATCACTGAACAACTTTACACTGAAATTATTGACTGAAAATATAGTAGGGGAAACAACAAGATTAGAGATGAATCATCAACACATATGAGACACAAAAATTCTATTATGTAACTCTTGTCAAATTCAGAAATTATGAGGGAAAAACCATCCCTCTCACAGTGTACAAAAATCACCAAATATGAGGACAAAGTCAGTCCTCTCTACAACCACAAAATCAGAAAACTTCCTGGGACAAATCCTAACTTACATATATGTTGCAGACCACTTGTACGACCTTCTGACGTCACTCGTATTATTTTTTATGTCAACATGTATGAACCTGCTCTTTCCCAAAAGAACATATACCAACGTACACGACAGTCCTTCCTGGAACCCGCATACATACACAATTGTTCCCATTCCAACCCACGTACATACTGCAACTCACATACATGTACTGAAATCCCTTACCGATGCTTATGTATGGTCTACGCCACCCACGTGGATTCTTTCCTTCTACGGATACCTCTCTTCTCCACACATGTGGTGTGATTTCCCTATCCAGAATAGAAAATAGAGAGTCCTTTATCCCTAGGCGAGATTTTCCATAGTTTCATAAATTCCCTTGTTGAAATCACCAAGCTCCTTGACACAAGAGCAGACTCACTTATGCCAACTCCATCGTCATACTGTGTCACACTAAGATTTGTCACAATCTTTCCTCTCCTTATAAAGGAGTATAATGAGTGAGTTTAGGCACCCCTTCTAAACTCAACAATTAATTAGAATATTTTATTCCTCTTTGTGGGTGTGAAACGCCAACACAAGACCAAAAATCCCATCAACTTTCCCATGAGGCCTTAGCCTCATTCCAAGTCCAATTTCACTGAAACAAAAGGTTGAACTGGTGCCAACGAATATCCCCACATGCCTGAAACCTTGGCCTCTAGTGGGAATACCTATCGATGCTACAAAATCAACACTACCTCTTAGCGAGGGAGGTACTCCATCCTCCAACATCTGGATGTGCCTATGTCTCCTGTACTGCATCTGCTACCACAATTGCACTCTAATCCTTTTGATTGGCTTCTCCCTTTGTCACCAAAGAAAATCCTTCTCTCTATCCTCCTGACTGGCTACATCCTCGGTCAGTGAAGCAAATCATGTTGTCCAGTCCTCCCGACTGGCTACTCCCTCTGTCACTGAGGCAAATCTTGTTGTAACAAATGGGTCCTCCATTGAGTATACACTTTTCTTAGAAGCCTATTTCTTTAGAGCCTCATATATGGCCTCCTCAACCCATGGCACTTGATTGGAATACTCCTCTCTTTTACATGTACCTGAAGGTGGACTCCCTCTGGATGAGTGATTCTCCCTAATAACCCCGCTTACTACCCCTGAAGTCCAAATTTCTCTGAATAGACACAGGAGGTTTTTTCTCCTTACTAGATCCTGAGGGTTATATCCCTATGAACTTTGGCTCCCTCTGAGCTAGTACCACTGGTGGAGCTACCCACTCCCTCTCATCCTACATTGTTGGTTGGGATACCTGCTTCACCACTGATGGAGCTTCCTTCTCCTCCTCATCTGCCTCTCTATTTTTTCTAGTCGGGACTCTTATAGGTTGTCCCATCAGCCTATATAGGTTTCCCTTCCTAACTCCAAGAACCCTCATTGATCTGAAGTTAGATCATCTAGGCACAAAAAACACTTGTCCATCTCGAAACAATATACGGTAACCCTTCTTCTCAATCTTCAGGACTAAGAGAACACTCCTCCTTAGTTCTGGAACCCATAACACATTTGACACCCTCAGCACTTCTCCTGACTCCAACCTGAATGATATTGTACCATATCCACGTATTGCATGCTTGGTTCCCATACCAATATCCACACACAAGTCTGAGCCAATCTTAGCGAAGCTATCGAATAACTCTCATACCCCAGTCATATGGCAAGAGGCTCCACTATCCACCAACCAAGTCCCACTACTATAAATTGTACCTGAAAGGGTGGAAAAGAACAAGATCTCCCTCTAAAACTTGTCTGCAACCTCATCAACCTCTATTGTTGATGCATGTTGCCTTCTTCCCCTTCCTTTTCAATGTGGACTCTATGAAGCATAGTGGTCATAGTCATAACACTCAAAACATTTGACTTTACTAAGATCCTTCTTCCTTCTTAGTTCTCGAGAGAGAATCCCTTCTACCAGGAGAACCTCTTATGCCCTTCCTATTGCGGGCTACAAGGGCATGGTTCTCATCGTTTCTACTCTTCACCACACCATCCAAATCATCCCTGGAAACTAACTGAGTCTCCTCTTGGATACTATCAATCCATAGTCTATCAAAGTATAGTAACTTCTCTTGTACAAAAATCCCCTACACAAATGGTTCCCAAGACTTGGGATTACCTCTCAACGCTACATTCACCAACTCGGCATCCTCCACCTTATCATCGATGGCCATAAGATTATCTCGAATTTATGTAGTCATCATAAGATAGTTCACAACTGTGTTCTCACTGAACATCTTGACAGCTTGATGTTGGTTCTTCAAATGTAACGTCTTGCTTGTATTCCCATTTTGGTATAGACCTACCAAATCATCATACATTTACTTGGTAGATGTCTTCTTAGCAATGTGAGAAATCAAGTGATCCTTCACGGATTATAGAAATGTCCATTTGGCCTTCGCTTCCTTCTTCTTGTGAGTTTTCAATTCTTGTGGATCGATAGGACTTGCAACCACACTCTCAACAAACTCCTTCAAATCATTTATTCCAACAGAAGAAGCACCTAATTAGCCTTCCAAGCCCGAAAGTTAGTTTCTCCTTCCAACTTGTCCTCAATTTTCAATGTGTTCACCATGGTGACCTACCTAGAACAAGAACAAGGAATCAAGAGCCAAGGAGCTAGTTGGTGAGCCCCATAGTTTGATGAGAAAGAGAAAAGCACCAAAGAGGTTTGGTCTGTACTTGGTCATGGTGACTAGCATCACAGATTTTCAGCCCACTACTTTTGAGCAGGCAGCAAACTAGCAGGTCAGGAAAGAGGCCATGCAGGAGGAGTATGATTCCATTATGCAGAATTATGTGTAGGAGGTGGTGCCTAGGCTAGAGGGGAAGTCAATGGTGACTTCCAGGTGGTTGTACAAGATTAAGTATGTTATATATGGCAGCATTGAGAAACACAAGGCTCGATTTGTGGCGAGAGGATTCTGTCAAGTTGAGGGGATTGACTATGATGATACATTCACACCGATTTCGAGATATATTTCCATCAAGAGTATTATGGCCATTGCAGCAGGGATGGGTTGGAAGATCCATCAGATGGATGTGAAGATAGTGTTTTTGAATAGTCTTATAGAGGAGGAGATATACTTTGAGTAGCCATACGATTTCGAGGTGTTTGGGAGAGAGTCCCATCTGTGCCTCTTGAAAAAAACACTATATAGTATGAAGCAAGCTCCACGAGCTTGATATTCCAAGATTGATTCTTACTTGTTCCAGATGGTCTTTGAGAAGAGTGAGGCAGATCTGAATCTCTACTACATTTTTTGTGGAGAGGATACTCTCATTCTTATCCTATATGTTGATGACTTGCTTATCACTAGAGAGGAGGAGCTCATAGTTGATTGCAAGAGGGGTCTTGCTTCAAAGTTTGAGATGAAGGAAATAGGATTGATGCACTATTTCTTGGGCATGGAGGTTCGACAGGAGGATGGTCACATATTTCTAGGATAGGGGAAGTATGCAGCAAATATTCTGAGCAGATTTCAAATTGAGGATTGCATACTTATGTCAACACCTATGGTCACCAACTGGAAGAATCTTAGTTCTTATGAGTCCAAGTTGGTGGATTTCGGGACATATCGTCACTTGATTGGTTCTTCGATGTATCTAATCAACACTAGACCAAACATTTTTTTTTTTGTGAACACTCTTACCAGTACATGGTGGAGCCTAAAAGTGTGCATTGGATGGGAGAAAAACATGTTTTGTGGTACATAGCAGGATCAGTGGATTATGGTTTGGACTATGTCAGAGGTGATGGGGTCAGGTTGGCTGGATATACAAACTCAGATTGGGTAGGATGTGCAATTGAAAGGAAGAGAACTTTAGGGTGTGGTTTCAAGTTGGGATCAGGAGTTGTTTCCTGGTTCAACCGGAAATAGAATTCAGTGGCACTAAGTTCTGCGGAGGCAGAGTATATGGCATCTAGTCACGCCAGTTGCGAGGACATTTGGCTTCGAAATTTATTGGTTGGTCTATTTGGTCATGAGTTGAGACATGTAGTGATTCACTTTGATAATCAGAGTTGTATCAAACTCTATGAGAATCCAATCTTTCATGACAGGTCCAATCACATAGAGATCATATACCACTTCATTTGTGAATGGGTTCGGAGAGGGGCAGTTCAGCTTGAGTACATACCTACTGATGAGCAAATTGTAGACATTCTCACGAAGTTTTTTCCAAGGGGAAAGCATGTCTACTTCAAATACAAGATGGGAGTGGTGAAGAACACTTTCCTCGGTAAGAGGGAGTGTTGAGTTTTGGTACCTTGGGAAGTGGTCCCCTAGTGTTATTGAGTGTCTAACACTAAAGGGGTAAAATTGACCCTCACTCACTTTAATTTATGTTATAAATTCAATGTGACTTTATGAGCTAATTAAGTCATAAAGTGGGTGCACTTGTTCAAGGAGAAGAAGGGCACACCATTACAGTGAGGGCACATTTTCTTGAGGAGAAGGAAGGGCGCACTTACAAAAGAAGGAAAGGCACACTTACCATTGGAAAGGGCATGCACAAGAGGGCGCATAAGCTATTATAGCAGGGACGTTTTCAAGGAAGAAGAGAAGCCAAGGTTAAGGGCACAAATACCAAGGCAAGGGTGTGCACTTCAAGGAAAAGAGGGCTCATTCTTCTAGGGTAAATATGTTTCCAATCTTGAGATGAGTTGGATATTGTAATCAGGTTCCTCTTATCTATTTCTTTGTTGTAATATTTCTCTAAGACTCTATAATAAATTTCCTCTTCAATTGGTTTTCCCCATGGGGTTTTTCCAGGGTCATGTTGACCAAAAATCCTTGAGTAGAAAATTATGTGGTTTGCATATTTCCTTATCATCATTTAAGTGTAAATATCTAGAGTTGTATTTCTTGTTTTAATGGTTGTAAGTAATATGTATATGGACAGCAAAAATTTCCTACACTAACCTTCCAAACAATAGCATTAAAAGAGCATTAAAACAGTCTTAAAAGGCAACATCAATGGGAAGCAATAACAAACCTATTAGGAGTCCTAAAACAACAATAAAACAGTCTTGATCTTGACCTTTAAATAGTGCCTTAACAGTGTCAAAGACAAACCTATTAGGAAGCCTTTTGGAACCTCAAAATTCTTCATGGAGTTGTGTAACTTACTCAATCTACATATCCCCACTTTTTACTATGTATTGAGACCCAAGTTGCACTTAAATTGATACAGACACGAGGGGAAATGGATACAGAAAAATTATAGGAAGAGAATATAAAATACAGTGGGGAAGCGGATTACGTATATATATACAATGCAGAAAAACCATGAGACTTTAAAATTTTGGATTAACTTCTGATTAGACTCAATTAACATGAGTAGGAAACCTACTTGAAAAATAAGAAACTAAAATGTGGGTAGTAGCATCCAAGTAAGCATATATTTTTCAATGTAGCTCATGGGTTCACCTTTGCATCACTAACATCATGAACCACAATGTATTGACTAAATGTTGAATTTCCCATAAAATGATAGATTGGTTTCCCATTTATAAAAAAATAACTCTTCATGTCACTTAGTATAACACCAACTCCAGTGGCAGATTGAACTTTCATTCTATACTTTTACAACTTTCATTCTTTGAATTTTACTTGGTAACAGAGAATTGCATGATCCCTGGGTTGAACCTCAGCAACACCTTCACCAACACTTCACTGGGTTTAAAGAACAGTATTGATTATCTATTTTCAGGTGATCCTAATTATATATTTGTAGGTGTGTTAAGCACTCTGGATTCATTTTCAGGAGGGGGTATCCTCATGCTGGAAATCATACCCCCTCTCAATTTTTCTAGAATCAGGATACAACCTGCAAACTCACAAAAAATTGTTTTCAGTGGCGCTTAAGAGGACTTTGTATAGTAATGAGTAGTATCTCGTGATATGACTAGCCTGTAACACCTTAGATGGTTATCTACGCTTTGTCACCTGATGTGCATCGATCTGATGGTGATGTATCTTACCAACATGTTTACAGAGAAAAAACAAGATAGTCGATGAGTTGTATAAAGGACTGCAATGGCCACTGAGTAATGGGTGTTGATCAAAGAGATTAATGGGCTCTTCCAAGAATCAGAGCATACTCCTTGTTTATAAATATGATTGAATATCTTAGTTAGGAGTCAGTGATAGATGTTGATATTTTTTGGATGACTATATTTAATGTTTATGTGTTTAATATCAGGCTTGTAGCCTATTTATAAACTTTGAGATGAAATGTAGAGGATGTAAATGGAGGATCATAGGGTGAGACTAGAACTATGGGGCTTCTGATATATTTAATTTTTTTGAGAACTCTTGTTTTTGGGGCATACTGAAGAACTTTAGGGAGGATATGTTTCTTTTAGCTAAGACAAAAACATGACACAAGTTTTTTTCTATACTGTAAAATCCTTACTTGAAATGTTGTAACAACATTTATGAAATGTAATCCATTTTAATATAATAAAATTATAAATTTTTTCCATAGAAAAAAATTATAAAGATATAGAAATAAGGCAAACCACTTATAGTAGAATTTCCTTCCTTGCAGTCCTTTCTAGAGTTTATGCTTCTCACTGAGATGTAGTTAAGGAGAGCTTTCACTTCAAAACTAGAGATTTTTGGTCTCTTTATAACATCAAACAGTAACACTTACAATTAAAATCTATACAAAATAAAAATTACTAATAAAATCTATACCAGACTCTAAGATGTTTGTTGAAAACAGTTCAACTCTAATAATAATACTATATTTTCATTGAGCTATAATACTTGTACATTTAAAGTCCATTTTCAACATTAGACGGACTTTTCACTACCTAACTAGTTGTTTTTTTAAAGTAAACTTATCATAGCTTTTAGGGAACTGTGTTTTAATGCAAGCAAAGATGGCATGAGTGGTAGAATGTATGCACCTACCTGAAAGGTGACAAGATGCTAAATCAGTAACTCCAGCTCCAAACCCATTTCACCCTCATCTTCAAATGTCAACTCCAAATGTCATCTCACCCTCATCTTGAAGTGCCAACTCCAAACGTGATGATAGAAATGATGAGAAAGAGAAAGAGGTTGATGAGAAAGAGAAAAGCACCAAAGAGGTTTGGTGCGTACTTGGTCATGGTGACTAGCATCACAGATTTTGAGCCCACTAATTTTGAGCAGGCAGCAGACCAACAGGTCAAGAAAGAGGCCATGCATGAGGAGTATGATTCCATTATGTGGAATGATGTGTAGGAGGTGGTTCCTAGGCCAGAGGGGAAGTCAGTTGTGACTTCCAAGTGGTTGTACAAGATTAAGTATGTTACATATGGCAGCATTGAAAAACACAAGGCTCGATTTGTGGCAAGAGGATTCTCTCATGTTGAGGGGATTGACAATAATGAGACATTCACACCGATTCTGAGATATATTTCCATCAAGAGTATTATGGCCATTGCAGCAAGGATGGGTTGGAAGATCCATCAAATGGATGCGAAGATAGTGTTTGTGAATGGTCTTATAGAGGAGGAGTTATACATTGAGTAGCCACAGGGGTTCGAGGTGTTTGGGAGAGAGTCCCATGTGTGCCTTTTGAAAAAGGCACTATATAGTATGAAGCAAACTCCACGAGCTTGATATTCCAGGATTGATTCTTACTTGTTGCAAATGGTCTTTGAGAAGAGTGAGGCGGATCTGAATCTCTAATACATTGTTTGTGGAGAGGATACTCTCATTCTTATCATATATGTCGATCACTTGCTTATCACTAGAGGGGAGGAGCTCATAGTTGATTGCAAGAGGGGTCTTGCTTCAGAGTTTGAGATGAAGTACATAGGATTGATGCACTATTTCTTGGGCATGGAGGTTTGGCAGGAGGATGGGAACATCTTTCTAGGACAGGGGAAGTATGCAGTGGATATTCTAAGAAGATTTCATATTAAGGATTGCATACCCATGTCAACACCTATGGTCACCAACTAGAAGAAGCTTAGTGCTTCTGAGTCTGAGTTGGTGGATGCCACGAGATATAATCACTTGATTGCTTCTTTGATGTATCTGGTCAACACTAGACCAAATATTTTTTTTGTTGTGAACACTCTTAGCCAGTTCATGGTGGATCCTAGGAGTGTGCACTGGATAGATCAAAACATGTTTTGTGGTACATAGCAGGATCATTGGATTATGGTTTGGAATATTTCATAGGTGATGTGGTCAGGTGACTATATAGACTCATATTTGGTAGGATGTGCAGTTGAAAGGAAGAGCACTTTAGGGTGTGGTTTTGGGTTGGGATCAGGAGTTATTTCCCTGTTCAGCTGGAAATAGAAGTCAGTGGCACTAAGTTCTTTTGAGGCAGAGTATATGGCATATAGTCACACCAGCTGCGAGGCCATTTGGCTTCGCAAGTTATTGTTTGGTCTATTTGTTCATGAGTTGAGACCCATAGTGATTCACTGTGATAATCAGAGTTGTATCAAACTCTATGACAATCCAATCTTTTATGACAGGTCCAAGGACATAGAGATCAGATACCACTTCATTTGTGATTGAGTTCAGAAAGGGGCAGTTCATCTTGAGTACATACCTACTAATGAGAAAATTGCAGACATTCTTGTGAAGTTTTTTCCAAGGGGAAAGCATGTCTACTTCAGAGACAAGATGGGAGTGGTGAAGAACACTTTCCTCGATAAGAGGGAGTGTTGAGTTTTGGTACCTTGCGAAGTGGTCCCCCGGTGTTATTGAGTGTCTAACACTAAAGGGGGGAAAGTGACCCTCACTCACTTTAATTTATGTTATAAATTCAAAGTGACTTTATGAGCTAATTAAGTCATAAAGTGGGTGCACTTGTTTAAGGAGAATAAGGGTGCACCATTACAGTGAGGGTGCATTTCCTTGAGTAGAAGGAAGGGATCACTTACCAAAGAAGGAAGGGCGCACTTAGCATTGGAAAGGGTGCCCACAAGAGGGTGCATAAGATACTATAGCAGGGACATTTTCAAGGAAGAAGAGCAGCCACGGTTAAGGGCACAAATACCAAGGCAAGGGTATGCACTTCAAGGCAAAGAGGGCTCATTCTTCTAGGGTAAATTTGTTTCCAAGCTTGAGATGAGT
>ML797970.1:265423-275675 GCA_009831015.1 Picea engelmannii | reverse complement strand
GTGCTAGCCAGAGATTGGGTTAAGGGTTCCTGCTCAGAAAGGAAGGGATCAGAACACCCTGTTCTCTGTAGATTTCATTCACTTCTGCAAGTGTGCTAGCCAGAAACTGGGTTAAGGGTTCCTGCTCAGAAAGGAAGGAATCAGAACATCCTGTTCTCTGTAGATTTCCATTACTACTGCAAGTGTGCTAGCCAGAGATTGGGTTAAGGGTTCCTGCTCAGAAAGGAAGGAATCAGAACATCCTGCCCTCTGTAGACTTCATTTATTTCTGCAAGTGTGCTAGCCAAAAATTGGGTTAAGGGTTCCTGCTTAGAAAGGAAGGAATCAGACTATCCTGTTCTCTGTAGATCTCAATTACTTTTCACAAGTGTGCTAATCAGAAATAGGGCTAAAAGTTCCTACTTAGAAAGGAAGGAATTAGATGGCCTTGTTCTCTGCTAGATAGAGTTGATTTTCTCTGCATTAATGTTTTCATGAAAGAGTGTTAATCATAAACAAGCACTGAAGTCTCTGTTTGAGGATAAGGGTCATGTTCTCTGGTTGCAGAATAGTTGTTCTTTCCTGTTGCAAGTGTTATTTTTAAATGTAATCCAGGATTCTTTAGATTAATCTTTAAAATCTGCAATAGGTAGGTGGCTTTCCTGTGATTTAAATCAGAACTTCAATTCATGCAAGGCAAGTGTGATTAGTATAGTTTATTTTACTACAACTGTAAGTTTCTTTTGGAATTGAGAATATATAGTGCGTGGTTATCTTTAAAATAAAAGACTTCCCTGGGTTGACAATTCATGTATCACTTGGTTGTTTGAATCAATTAAGCAATTATAGTGACCAACACTGTCCGATAAGGCAAACAGGAAAAAAAATTTGCTGACTGTGCAGTCCGTACAGTCCGTACGGACGTTGACGTGGCATGTTCATATGTTGACATGGAAGGTTCGTACAAACGACATGTGGCAAGTCCGTACAGGTGACACGTGGCGGCTCCAGGGAGTGACATGTGGCAGGTAGATTTGGACATTTGGGTGCACAGCTAGACCTATCCCGAGGTGACACGTGTCACCACTGTAAGGGTGACACGTGGCACGTGATGACATCAGCAGCCTACGTGTCGGATGAAATGGCGTATGGAAGATGACGTGTCAGGTGACAGAGCCGTACGACAGAGCTGACGTGGCGGGTGATGGAGCAGTACGGCAGTTGATGTAGCTGGCACGTGGACCAATCGGTGTTTGACATGTGGCGTATTGTGATTGGTTGTTGAGGTGCCATGTGTCCCAGTCATGGGATGCCACATGGCACCCCTTTATTGGCTATTGGTTTTGGTTTGATTAAAAGTTTGTCGACTGGATTCGAACCGGTGACCTCCTCCGTTGGCAGCGTTTTAACAAAGTCCCCGTGACCACTGTGCCACACATTGTTGATTATGAACTATATGTCAAACAATATATAGAAAGTCATGTTATGTGTTAGTTGGCAGTGGTTCGGGTTGGGGCTTAGCCCCAACCCTCGGTCACACTATTATTGTATGTGACCATACCTTATAGCGCGAGGGTTTGTGTATTACGGAGTGCGTATTTAATAGCCATACGACCATGCCATACACCCTATATGAAAATGGCGCAGGGTTTGTGTTTAAGCCACGGTTTTATTTCATTTACACATATGACCACATGGAGTTTGGGCGCGGTTTAAATGTGGTTTTCAACGGTTTTAAAACGGTTAACCATTTTTTCCAAGAGCGCGGTTATATGACCCACGTGCCCGAGTGCTTGACGGTTAGGGGCTGGAGGCACCTTAACCGTTCTACGGTTTCCACCATTGGCATGGTTGCGCTCGGTGCCAGGTTTTTACGCTACATATTGTGTGTGAGCCAGTTTTAATGAAGAGAGGTGCGTTTTGTAGAACGAGCGACAACAAGCTTGAAGGGGAAAACTTCCAGGAGGCATAACTTCTTCGTTTTTCAACCGATTGAAGTGCCAAAAGAGCCCAGATAGGGGTTCTTGACCGCTCCGAAGCCATTAGAGCAGTCAAAGCAGGGTTATACTAGAGGGAAACCAAGATAAATCCATTTTGAAGCAGAGAAGATTTTGAGGAGGAGACGTTGTTGGACCATTTCTGGGAGCTTCGGACGTTTGTTTTGCGTGCCGTTTTCTTTGCATGGTTCTAGAGATCTGGGCGAACATGACCAGATCAGTATTGTAGCCATTTGGCATTGCAGTGATGTACTTTTGATCTTTCGAACAGAAATAAAGAAGCCTCCCCCACAGAGAAAAGGCCCGGAGACGTAGGCAAAGTTGTGCCGAACTCCATTATCAATATGCGTGTTATGGTTTTCTTTATTTTATTACATTTCAGATATGCACATATGTATATGGCTGTTATAATTCCTCTTCTTTCCTCATTCTTTCACTAAGTTTCTCAAATGGTTAATTAATGCATGCAAAATTAAAACTCAACCATACGTCATTAAAAGATCCGGCGGATCAACAGTGGTTGTTCAAAACACATGACAAGTGATAAAGACAAGTTTATTACATTAATAAAGGAAAGAGATGGATCAGTCTCCTTCGGAAATGATGATTCAAGTAAAATCATTGGAAAAGGCACAGTCAAAATTGGAAACAAGAATACCAAGGTAGAAAATGTTCTATTAGTAGAAGATATGAAACATAATATTTTAAGTGTGAGTCAAATTTGTGACCAAGGTCATAAAGTTACTTTCGATTCAAAAAAGTGCGAGATAAGAAAAGAAGGTTTAGGAAAATTGATTGCAACAGCTGCAAGAACTTCAAGAAACATATATGTACTAAGTGAAATTGGAAATGAAAAGTGTTGTTTAGAAAAGGAAGATGAAAGATGGCTATAGCACAAAAGAATGGGTCACATACACTTTGATAACATTTTCAAAGTCATCAAAAAGGAAGCAGTTAGAGAAATTCCCTAGATTACGAAACCAACCAACACTTTATGCAACCAATCTCAACAATGAAAGCAAACAAAGACCAGGTTTAAATCAAAAGAATATTCAACGACAAGACCACTAGAAATTATGCATATTGATCTAGTTGGACCAACTACAACAAAGGGTTTAAAAGGTGAGAAATAGTTTATGTTAATAGTTAATGATTATCCAAGAATGATTGCAGTTTTCTTTCTCAGGAATAAGTCAGAAGCTTTTGAAAACTTCAAGGTCTACAAGGAATTGGTTGAAAATGAAATGGATTAAAAAATCAAATGTTTGAGATCTGATAATGGAGGAGAGTTCACTTCAAAGGAATTTATGGACTACTATAGCAAGCATGGAATAAAAAGGCAATTCTCTGTTCCTAGGACACCTCAACAAAATGGTGTTGTTTAAAGAAATAACAAGATAGTACATGAAATGGCTCGAACAATGTTAATGGATTCCAAATTGACAGATATTTTTTGGACACATGCAGTGCATACAATGGCTCACATTCAAAACAGAGTAATGCTCAGAAAAAAAAAAAAAAAAACTGACAAAACTCCCTACGAGCTATGGAAAGGAAGACCAACAAATGTGAAGAACTTCAGAGTATTTGGAAGCAAATGGTACATCAAAAGAGAATATGGCAGAATGGGAAAGTTTGACTCTCGTGTGGATAAAGGAGTACTTGTTGGTTACTCAAGTACAAGGAAAACATACAAGTGTTACAATCTGAGGTTGAACAAAGTTGTGGAAAGAATCAATGTAACAATTGATGAAACCGGTGGACGAGAATTAAAGGAAGAAGAAAATGAATCAATGGAACAAATTTATAAAGAAGAAGCAGAAGATGAAGAAGAAGTAGAAAGGGAAGATGAAGAGGATCAAACAGAAGTAGAAGAGAAATCTCAGCAAGTGCCTCCAAAGTGTTAGGATATTTAGACACTTAGGAGTTAGTTAAGATCTACTTGGTATAATGTGTCGTTAGGTAAAAGTGTGTTTCTTAGTGTGTTTATTTACTATGCATTAGTATGCATTTGTAGTTAGGAAATCTGACGGTCACGATATGTTCCTGACATAGAGTGATCTGGCGGTTCATACTCTCTTCGATCTTAACAACCATTGATCTATGGCTTAACACTCGATTGGTCCATGATCTCTATTTAAAGATAATGGGGGGTCATTTTTCGATGATCAATTGTGAGAAACTCTCTTGTAAAATATCTTTGTAATCTTTTTCTTTTGCATTAATAAACTACTCCAAGTGGCCACGTTGGCTGGGGCCATGGATGTTTCCCCGTAGGGGTTTTACCACATCAAAATATCGGTGTGTTGATATTTTATCTGGTTGTGTGAGTTTTTACTAAAGGTTTTCTTCCTCTATTGGAATACCTGTGTTGTCGAACATGGTATCAGATCCTGTCTAAAGACCTGCTCTTGTTGTAGATCGAGACCGTGAAGGCGAGTTGTCTCATCTCCATTTTATGTTATTTTCGTACATTTATGGGATGATAGGACTATTCCATTGCATCCAGAGCAGTCTTTTCAGTTAGGAACACTTTTATTTTCACTCGAAAAGGTTTTTGTTTGCCCAAGATACAACCATTTCAGTCAAATCCAGAGGTATAAAGCCTTAATACGCATTTTTTAAATTTTTGCAGAGTATTATTTTGGTTTTATATTATTTGTTTCCGGGTTTCTACTCTTTTAGATATGCGTATGCTCTTTTCCTCGTGCCCTGTGTGATCTCGACAAATTCAAAAACATATAGGAAAACGTGCATCTTCCGAGTAAGCTAACCGAGATCTAACCTTTGTTGTCATCGAGAAGCGATTTTTTTTCTTGTGTTGAAAGAGTTTTTTTGAACATGCTCTTCAAGGCCATATTCCACGATGAAAACTACAACCACAACAACAAAAACAACCTCAATCCTCTTGCGAAACAATACAATATGTTTTGCTAGACCAGTTGGTTAAAATTTGTCTTATTAAGTAATAGGTCTTGAGTTCAAGTGTTTCTTTTGTTACTTTTTTTTGAAAAAGTTCATGCTAAAATTGTAAAGTGTATTTCACTTCAAGTATAAAAGTGAATCATTATAAGTAACTTTAATATTTTATTTAGAGTTATTTATTTTGCATGAAGTAACATCATTGTAAAAGTGATCCCCACTTCTCTTTATAAAAGTGGGTCACTTCATAAAGCAACTTACACCACCACGTGGTCCTTTGGTTACCGTTTATGCATTATTTTTAAAAATAGCTTAACTCTTACATCCAAAGTCTGTTTTCAGTGCCGTTTTTTTTAAACCACCTAAATTTTCAAGATCTTTTCATCCAAAACATTAGTTTCAGTTTTTAAATCCATATTATCTACATATTTAATATGGCTTCTTCCAGTAATCTTTTTCTTACTGACACCAACTACTTCCAATGAAAATATCATATGGAAGATTTATTAATAAGTAAAGGCTTGTACCGGATTACCTTGGAAAAGGAAAAAGCACCCACTGATGATGATAAAAAATTCAGATGGGATGATAGGAGTGATGATGCACGTGGACTAATCGGAATGTCCATCTCTCTTGATTTAAGGTTCCACCTTAAATAAGCTTGGTATAATATTGAATCTTTGTTTGGTAAACTCAATATTATTCGAGCACAACAGTTAGAAAATCAAGTACCAACCTTAAGTCCAAGTGATTTTTCTTGCCTTGGAGAATATCTATCTAAGTTTAAAACACTCAAAATTTTATGTGAAGAATGTGAGATAAAAATGGAGGAAGAGTGTTGCATCTATCTTATTCTTTATAAGCTAGGTAGTGCATATTTTGTGTTTGTATCTAACTTTTATACCATGAGAGAGGCTCTAGGGAAATCTTATCAAAAACCCACTCTTGATTACTTTTGTGCTTCTTTGATTAGAGAGGAAAATAATCTTGTACAACTTGGAGTGATCAACACTGTAGATACCTCCAACAAAGCCTTAGTTTCCCAGCAGAAAGATAAACCCAAGTATCCCAAGAAGCAACATGCTCGCTACAACAAGAAACAACATAAGGGTCCTAAACATGCTCATACAACTTCATCTCCTAATGGTGACAAAGGAGAAAAATATGAAATAAGAAGACTGACAGACATTGCAAATTTTATGATAAATATGGTCATGATGAGTCCAAATGTTTCAAGAAGATGGAAGCTTTAGAAGAAGAGATGACGAAGCACAACATAAGTGTTGATTCTACTTCTTCTTCTTCTTCTCATGGACATGCACTTTCTACTTATGGTTTGTTCTTCAATACATCTTCTACTTCTTCTTCTGATGAGTGGCTTATTGATTCTGGAACATCTTATCATATGGCTAAGGATAAAGACATATTTTCTGCTCTAAATGAATGTAACACCAAGAAAATATTTGTTAGTGATGATAGATCTCTTAGTTTTGTAGTATCTGGAATAGTTCAAGTAGATAATGGCCATTTCAATGATGTATTATGTGTTCCAAGTCTTTCTTGTAACCTTCTATCAGTATATCAAATCACTCATTCAGGTGAAGGTAAAACCATAGAGTTTTCACCTCACCAAGTTGTAATCAAGGATATAAAAGATCCTAATCATGTTCTTGCAACTAGAATTGTTGATGTTGTATAAGTTTGAAAACTTTGGGTCATCATCTTTTTCATCAGTTTTTGTTTCTCATAGCGATGACTTGAGAAAACTTTGGCATGAGCAGTTTGGTCATCTAAGCTATCTCTCATTGCAACAACTATGTATTCAATAGATGGTGACTGATCTTCCTCCTGTTTCATGCAGAGATGGTGTTTGTGTCGGTTTTGTTCTTGGAAAACATCATCGGGACAGTTTTGACAAACGTGCCTCTTGGCATGCCTCGGGCCCTTTTCATCTTGTTCATAGTGATTTATGTGGTCCACTTTCTTCTCCTTCTTTTTATGGGTGCAAGTATTTTTTAAATTTCATTGATGATTTTTCCAGACGTACTTGGGTTTACTTCTTAAAAATTAAGAGCAAAGTTTTTGGCCTACAAGGCCCTTGTAGAAAAGAAATCTGGACATCAAATTCAAAAGTTAAGAATAGATAATGGAGGCGAATATGTGAACAATAATTTTACAAGTCACTGCACTACACAGGGAATCCAAAAGAAACACACTGTTCCATATACACTACAAAAAAATGGTGTTACTGAGAGAAAGAACCGCACATTAAAAGAAATGGCTAATTGTATGATCCAATCTAAGGGATTAAGTCTAAATTATTGGGCGGAAGCAATCCACTGTGCAAATTACATATTCAATTGCACTCCCACAAAGGCTCTTAAAAATATAACACTGGAAGAAGCTTGGACTAAAATTAAAACATTTGTAACTCACTTCCATGTATTTGGTAGTATAGCATGGGCTCACTGATCTAAAATTGAAGAAGACTTGAAAAACTTGAATAATTATTGCAAGTGAAATGTTATGTGTTTAAAGCAACAGGATCAATTTGCAACACATAAATTAAGGATTACTTATGCAAAATACACATAGACAGCAGCATAAACATAGAACATAAACACATGTGCACAGCAATTGATAAAGGAGTTCACCCCTCTTATGGGCTACATCTCCTGGTCAAGCTTCCAATGGATCATTATTATTAATTTCTCAGAAGGTGCTCAAAAACATGTCTTACAATGCTCAAAATGACAAATCGACTGCTCTAATGGCTTCCCAGTGTCCCAAAACCCCTGTCTGGGCTGTTTCGGCACCTCAATCGGTCGAAAAATGAGAAAGATAGGCCTCCTGGAAGTCTCCTTCTCCAAGCTTGTTGTCTCTGGTTCTACAATCCGCACCCTCCTTCATTGAACCTGGCTCACACACTCTTTTAAGCATAAAAACCCAGCACCGGGCGCAACCGCGCCAACGGTGCAAACCGTAGGACGGTTAAGGTGCCTCCAGCCCCTAACCGCCTCGGCACTTGGGCATATGGCCACGTGACCTCGCGCGTTGGAAAATGGTGGTTAGTTTCGTTGTAACGAGCATAACCTCCTGCGTTCTTGGTCGTATGCAAAACCATGGTAATATAATTTAAAACCCCGCGCAAATATTATAATCGCGTGCACAACACAATGGTATAACCCGTGGGTCATAGTGCTAGAACCCCGCGCGAATATTTCATAATACAATGTTATATGAAACTATGGTATAAATGTTATACACCCGCACCATACATCGGGCTATACCGCATGGTTATATGCTATTACAAAATGACCACGGGTCGGGGCTAAGCCCCGGCCCGACCCCCCACCCACATTACAATTTCGTAAATTCAAATATATTCAATTACATATATGTAATAAGAACCAATGTGTGGCCCAATGGTTGGGCGGTCGGGTGAAGGTGTGGGCTGTGTGGGGAGGTCCGGGGGTCAAACCCTGCGGCCTCCAATACATTTTGTATATAGTAATTAACCAATATAAAGGTGCCACGTGGCAGCCCTTGATTGGGCCACGTGGCATCAAACCACCAATCATAGAACGACACGTGTCATCACATCATTCACCTCTAGCAACCAACCGGATCCTGCCACATCATCGGATGTCACATCATTGTATGGATGGTACGGCCCTGCCACGTCACCGTACAAACTGTACGGACAGGTACAGTTAGCACCTAAATTTTTTGCCTGTTTGGCTTGGCGAACAGATCGCGATATCTCCTCCATACGGACTCCATTTGAGAAAGTAAATATACCACCGAAATTAGGAAGATGAGATGGACGCAATGGCACTGTTTTCGTCGCATTCCAAGCACTTTGAAAATTGAGCAAAATTTGATCCCCTGATCACACCTCCCCATTGGGAAGCTTTTGGACCTCCAAAAGACTATCTCAGTCTATGTGAAGATGAGGGTAAAGTTCCCTCACCCTTCCAACCTCAATCCACTTAGCCTTTCTTGGATTCGTCCCTTTAAGACCAACTCGCAAATACTCCACATTTCCTCGCTTCGAAGTTCACATTCTCTTGTCAAGTATGGTGTCTTCTTGCAATTCTGTTAGATACTATGGAGAAAAATCATCAATGGAAGGAATCTGAACATGCTCTCCTTGATCATCAATCAACGAAGGCTCATACAAATTCAAATTCTCAACATTAACAACTGCATACATCTGCATATATGGAGGCAAATCTAAACGAAAAGCATTATTACCAATCTTGTCGACAATTTTGAAGGGACCATATCGAATTGGCTTCAACTTTTTACCTTCTCCTTTAAGCCTCTCCTTGCTTATGTAAAGCCACACTTCATCACCAACTTTGAAACTGTTATCAACACAATGTTTGTCATGTCTTGCTTTGTACTTGGCCTGACTCTTTTCCAACTGCTCTTGCACCACCTGATGTATTGACTGAATTTTTTCAATGAACTTCTCTGCCCGATCAATATCATACTGCCCATCAACATCAATATCCTTCCCAAAGATAAAATCTAAAGGCGACTTGGGAAAATAGCCAAAACATGCCTCAAATGGCGACGTTTGAGTCGAAGAGTGCTTAGCTCGATTGTGCGCATGTTGAACGTAGTGTAAATGTTCATCCCAAAGATTAGGATGCTTACTGCAATAAGCACGAAGAAGATGTACCACTGTATGATTCACCACCTCTGTCTGACCATCTATCTGCGGATGAAAAGTTGTGCTCTTCTTCAACTTGGTGTCCATGAGTGCCCGCAAACTCGACCAAAAACTTCCAACAAAATGAGAATCCCGATCAGAAATAATGGACTTGGGCAAACCAAAATGCACCCAAACATTTTGAAAGAACAACTGTGTCATTTGTTCTGCTGTTACCTGCTTAGTACAAGGCATCAAAATACACATCTTGCTAAAACGATCAACCACAACATAAATATAATCATGACCTCTTCTCGACATAGGTAAACCACCAACAAAATCCATGGAAATACTTTCCCAAGGTCGAGAAGGAACTGGAAGTGGAGTGTACAGACCCAACTTTCGATTACTTGGTTTACTTGTAGCACAAAATGAACATCCCCGAACATATCGCGAAACACTTTCATTCATCTTAGGCCAGTAGCAGTATCTTTGCAAATTTGCCACTGTCTTGCCTACACCAAAATGACCAGCAATAAGAGAAGAATGCACTTCTCTTGTGATGTTGATTCTTTCTCCCTGTGGAATACACAACTTGCCAAGATGATACAAGAGATTATTATGCAAATGATAATCCAATTCTTCAACATGGTTAGAGTGGCACAAAGTTTCATACACTTCCTTAAAGTCAGCA
>ML797970.1:234442-262839 GCA_009831015.1 Picea engelmannii | reverse complement strand
CTTCAATTTGACGTATCCAGTTATCTAACTTTTCAGCGTTAACTTCTCCATTATAAAGTGGCAACTCAAATTTTATATCAAGCTTTAATGAAGGAATTTGTGAAGGAGTTTTACCATGCCCATTGGGAAGATGTTTCGAACTGTTAGAAGAAGAAGAAGAAGATGATGATGATGGAGGAGGAGAGGGTGGTGGAGAAGCACCATTCCCTCCATCTCTGCCTGGAGTCTTGTCACCACTGCCTCCCTTATGCATTGAAGGGTTGGAGCCTTCACCCTGCGACATTATGTTTTGTTCCAACAAGATCTTCATCATATATCTCAACTCTATAACAGTCTGTCTGAGATCTTCTTTGTCAGCCGGAACACGTTCATGACTTTCTACACGAGCCATGCTTGGTGAATGTCTCTCTGCAACTTGCGGTGAATGAAACTGCTTCCTCCTTGTCAGATAAGAACTTGGCTCCACAAGTTGACCTTCTCCTCTTGTGAGTTTCAACCTTGTGAGCATCAGAAACTAAACTTGCAAACAATCAAGTCTTCAAAGCCAGTGCTCTGATACCAACTTGATCTAAAATTGAAGAAGACTTGAAAAACTTGAATAATTATTGCAAGTGAAATGTTATGTGTTTAAAGCAACAGGATCAATTTGCAACACATAAATTAAGGATTACTTATGCAAAATACACATAGACATCAGCATAAACATAGAACATAAACACATGTGCACAACAATTGATAAAGGAGTTCACCCCTCTTATGGGCTACATCTCCTGGTCCAGCTTCCAATGGATCATTATTATTAATTTCTCAAAAAGTGATAAAAAAACATGTCTTACAATGCTCAAACTGACAAACCGACTGCTCCAATGGCTTCCCAGCGTCACAAAACCCCTGTCTGGGCTCTTTCGGCACCTCAATCGGTCGAAAAATGAGAAAGATAGGCCTCCTGGAAGTCTCCTTCTCCAAGCTTGTTGTCTCTAGTTCTACAATTCGCACCCTCCTTCATTGAACCTGGCTAACACGCTCTTTTAAGCGTAAAAACCCAGCACCGGGCGCAACTGTGCCAATGGTGCAAATCGTAGGATGGTTAAGGCGCCTCCAGCCCCTAACCGCCTCGGCACCTAGGCATATGGCCACGTGACCTCACGCGTTGGAAAATGGTGGTTAGTTTCATTGTAACGGGCATAACCTCCTGCGCTCTTGTTCGTATGCAAAACCATGGTAATATATTTTAAAACCCCATGCAAATATTATAACCGCGTGCACAACACAATGGTATAACCCATGGGTCATAGTGCTAGAACCCCGCGCGAATATTTCATAATACAATGTTATATGAAACTATGGTATAATGTTATACACCCGCACCATACATCGGGCTATACCACATGGTTATATGCTATTACAAAATGACCACGGGCCGGGGCTAAGCCCCGGCCCGACCCCCCGCCCACATTACAATTTCATAAATTCAAATATATTCAATTACATATATGTAATAAGAACCAATGTGTGGCCCAATGGCCGGGTGGTCGGGTGAAGGCGTGGGATGTGTGGGGAGGTCCGGGGGTTGAACCCCGCGGCCTCCAATATATTTTGTATATAAGAATTAACCAATATAAAGGTGCCACGTGGCAGCCCTTGATTGGGCCACGTGGCATCAAACCACCAATCATAGAATGACACGTGTCATCACATCATTCACCTCTAGCAACCAACCGGATCCTACCACATCATCAGATGTCACATCATTGTATGGATGGTATGGCCCTGCCACATCACCGTACGAACTGTACGGACAGGTACAGTCAACATCTAAATTTTTTGCCTGTTTGGCTTGGCGGACAGATCGCGATATCTCCTCCATACGGACTCCATTTGAGAAAGTAAATATACCACCGGAATCAGGAAGATGATATGGATGCAATGGCACTGTTTTCATCACATTCCGAGCACTTTGAAAATTGAGCAAAATTTGATCCCCTGATCACTCACATTCCTGATGAAAAAAGGAAAGCATTGCAGCCTAAAAGTGAGAAGTGTATATTTGTTGGTTATTCTAAATATGTCAAAAGTTATAGACTTCTTCAACCACATTGTAATGAAAGTATTATTAGAAGAGATGTTAAATTTGATAAAATCTCTTGGTCTACAAGCCTAATTCGATGATTGTGCCTTCTTTGATCTGTGAGCCATCTTCAATGTTTGTGCCTTATTTTGTTCTTATTCTGGTTTCTTCTTCAAATGATGACAGCAAGGATGAAAATCCACCTCCTCCTTCTCACCTTCCTCTAGATGAGTCCTTTGAACCTAAACCAGTTCCACCGCTTCCTAGATGGGTCTGTTCAACATGAGAAGCAATTGGTGGTCTTGTCGATGATCCTTCAGATCAACATCGAACACATTAATAGTTCCAGTGATCCTCTTCTATTTTGGCTCTAGTTTTAGAGACTCATGATCCAGAGACATTTGCAGAAGCTTCAGGTCATCCAGATTGGGATACAATAATGAATGAAGAGTATTGTTCTTTAATGGAAAACGATACTTGGGATCTTGTAGCTCTTCCAAAAGGACGAAAACTTGTCAGATGTAAATGGGTCGACAAAACTAAGTATGCATCAGATGGAAGTGTTGAAAGAGACAAGGCTCGGTTAGTTTACAATGAATTTTCCCAAGTTGAAGGAATTGACTATAATGAAACCTTTTCCCTTGTAGCCAAAATGAATTCCATATGCCTTTTTCTTTCTCTTGCTACCTCACATAAATGGGAGTTCCATCAGATGGATGTTAAATTTTCCTTCTTGCATGGAGATTTGCAAGAAGAAATCTACATGGAACAACCTCCTAGCTATGTCCAAAATGACTCTAGCCTTTTTTGTCACCTTAAGAAATCTCTTTATGGTATTAAGAAAGCTCCCCAAGCTTGGTATTCCAAAATGGACAACTTTCTTATTGACACCAGATTCTCTAGATTCCAATCTGATCCTAATGTCTATACCAAGAAAGTAGGAAGCCATCTTACAATCCTTGTCCTTTATGTTGATGACCTTATCCTTACTAGTAGTGACTCAAAAATTTTAAACCATGTGAAAACTAGCCTTAAGAAGAAATTTGAAATGACAGACTTAGGATTTTTGCACTATTTCCTTGGCCTCCAAGTTTTGCAAACCAATGAAGGAATTTTTCTTTCCCAGTCTAAGTATGCTTGTGAACTTCTTCGTCGCTTTCACATGGATGATTAAACCATCCCCTTCTCCCTTCCAGTCTGGAGTCAAGCATACTGCCACCTGTACTTCTTCTGAAGTTGATGCCACCCTATACCATCAGTTAGTTGGTAGCCTCTTATACTTGACTCATACCCATCCTGCTCTTTCCTTTGTTGTTGGTCTTGTTTCCCGGTATATGCAAAAAACCCATGAAAACCATTAGAAAGAAAATAAAAGGATACTTCACTATGTTCGTGGTACAATTCAATTCGGGATACATTACAGTTCAGGGGAGACTCCTTTATTGGTTGGTTTCACTGATTCAGATTGGGCCGGTGACCCTGATGATCAGAAGTCTACTCCAAGTTATGTTTTCAGCCTTGGTTTAGGACCTGTCACTTAGGCCTGTAAGAAACAACATGCTATTAAACTTTCTTCTGCAGAAGCAGAGTGCCGAGTAGCAATAAATGCCAGTCAAGAAGCCTTATGGCTTCAATAGATCCTTTCATAGTTTTGATTCCAGCAGTAGCATCTGACCATTCTTTGGTGTGACAATCAGAGTGTCGTCAAGCTCGCCAAGGACCCATTTCAATATCAATGTAGTAAACACATCAATCTGCACATGCACTTCATCAGAAATCTCATTCATGATCAAGTTATTGAAGTGCTCTTTTACCCTACAGAAGATCAAGTTGCATAAATTTTCACAAAGTCTTTTACAAAGGCAAAGTTTTCCAAACTTCGATCTATGTTAGGAGTTCAAGAAGTTGACATTAAGGGGGATAGTCTCTGATTCCTCCTTCCTTCTCCTATTGTGTCAACATTGTAAATACTTCAATCCTCTCCCAAGTTTTTCTTAAGGGGGTATGTTAGGATATTTAGACACTTAGGAGTTACTTAAGATCTACTTGGTCTAATGTGTCATTAGGTAAAAGTATGTTTCTTAGTGTGTTTCTTTAGTATGCATTAGTATGCATTTGTAGTTAGGAAATTTGATGGTCATGATATGTGCCCGACATAGTGTGATCTGACGGTTCATACTCTCCTCGATATTCACGACCATTGATCTGTGGCTTAAAACCTGATTGGTCCATGATATCTATTTAAATAGCATGGAGGGTCATTTTTCGATGATCCCACCACATAGAGGATTTTCCTTGAATATGGTAAGCTCAAGTTCTATCCTCTACATTTGATGGGTAATAATGTAGTTGGAAATATTTCCTCATTCCCAACAACCAAGATTCATCCTCTTCTCCTTTCATGTGATCTCCATCAAATAATGGTGTCTTGAGCTTCTTGATCCCTCCTGGAAACACATATGGCACATATATTATCTTTTCATGTTTAACATGGGACACACTTGGGCCTCTCATAGACCCTGATCTTTCATGGTTTCTCCTGGTTGAGTGTCCCAATGAGTGGTGATATTGTTGAGGCCATATACTAACACTCCTTGACTGGATGGACCCTATGGGATCCTCCCTTCTATCATAAGAATTAGATGTTGCTACCTTCCCTACACTATTTTATTGTTTTGTTTCAGAGTCCTTGTTGATTTTTTTTTGTAATATGTTCATATTTTGTAGCATCTCTTCTTGATCTCTCATTATCCTCTCATTATCTGCTTGATATCTTTGTACTTCCTTAATTGCAAGCTTCTCATAGTTTTGACCAACTTTGTTGGCCCCCCTCGACTCCTATGCTTATTTGAATTAGTCTCTACATTTTCCATGCTAACATGAATCCCTTTCACCTCCTCCTCTTGGGTGAAATAACCCTGAGCATCGTCTAGATATTTGGTCCTCATACCACACCTATTTTTATCTATCTAAAGCCTATTGTGAAAAATGTGTAGCCATAAAATAAATTATATTAGAATATAAGAATTTAACATCATTTTTCCTTATTAATCCCTTATACATATTATTTCTACTTCCTTGAGAAATTATATGCTCCAATCATAAATCTAAATGCATAGGATGATTTTTCTCATTAACAATTTTCAGACAACTATTTTCTTTCTTAATTTTGTGCTCTGAGCATAAATTTATGCCCTTTTAAGTTTCCTGGGAATTTCCTTAGGATGACATCACCAATTCTGCATGGCATCCATGTGTACCTAGTTTTTACATTGCAATTGATGTCACTGATCCAATGGAAACCATGTAGATCTATCTTGCACCTTCGAGCTAACGTGAGCTATTCCAAGGCTTCACCTTTTGAGATGTCAAAATTAAAACTTTTCCAAGGATTTTCTAAAGCTCGCAGCCCACAATACTATAGCTCTCGCGCTATCATGACTTTCTCATCAGGGTGGCAACACTAACGTAACAACGAATCCCTTCGTGGTCCACAACCCACAATGATATTGGACTCTCTGTGCTCACCATACTCTATCATTTCCAAAATACAAAGGCCACAAGACTATTGGAACCAACCGCTTGGGAAAATTCCATTATGAGGTAAAATTAATGCTTTGCAAGGAATTTTTCGAAGTCCGCTACCTGCAATAGTATCATACATTTCCCATCAGAAAGGCATATTACTATTCTTCACAATTATTTATGAAGCTCATATCCCATAGGACTATCGGCTTGCACGTATCACAATTTTCACATTGAGTGGTTGTTGGGTTATGAAAAAGGTACAAATATCCTCCTTATTCCCACAGTTCATGATACAATATTGATTGAATTTTCTGTTAATTAGGGATAAATAGGATAGAAAATGATTAATATGTCTTCTAGTGATATTATTGAAGTTATGTTGAATAGATTCTAAAATACGATTGGAATTGTTTGATTCTGTTACAAGATTGCATATATATTGTCAAAACCGAAATAGCAAAGGAAATCTTGAAGATGCGTGAACTATTGGAGGTTAAGGACTTTTGGCACAAAGAGGTTTTAAAGATGATTTGATTTTCTATATTATAACTTTATAATAGTAAAGAAATCCTAAGGATCTTTCGATCCTCAGGATGGCCTGATTTACTCAGGTTATTGTATATATAGAGGATAATACATCCTGGAAGACAATCTAAGAATTGCGTTCAAGTATTCAGACTCATAGTTACTCTGTGCAAACCGTTTTTGTGAATGATGTACCAGCTATGAAGTTAATAAAATCTTTGATCGTTTTCACCTTTTTTACATACTGAGTTTCTAGCAGCAGCGCTTCTAAAGACCAAGGGCCTAGTCTAAAGGAGCTATTGTTTCAGTTGTAATTGTATCAGTTCGATTCCCGTTTTATGATTCAAATGTCTTTTACAATAGTTAAGATGAATGCATAAGCGTGTTAATGATTTCATATTGTTTTGCACACAGAAGATAGACATTTCTCTTGAGTGTTAATGATTGTTGATTCCAATTTCCATTACTGAAGTTTGTTGCTTGATAGTTCCTCATGTTTTCACATGTGTTGTTCCTTTTACTTAGATTCACACTTGTTGTTCCTTTCAAATAGATTACATTTGTCGTTCCTTTCAGTTAAAGTTACAATTTTTGTTCCTTTCCCTTCAGTTATAGTTGTTGTCCCTTTTGATTAGATTACAGTTGTTGTTTCTTTCCATTAGATTAAATTTCTATTTCCTTTCCATAAATTAGATTCATAGTTAATAGTTAATTCTGCAAGTCTTTTACTTAGATTCAATCATTGCTTCTTAGTTAAATGAATTCAACAGATTAGCTAGTTCCTTTTCATTTGACAACATGTTAGTAATCAGATTTCAATTTTGTTAAATAAGATCTTAGTCTTAGAATATTTAAATGAACATTTGAGGAACTTGATTGTGGATAAACTCAGGTTTGCTTTAGCTACACGATTTTAGCCTCTACAAGCTATCTGCATAGACATTGTTGATGTTCTTGAGATACAAGACAAATCCTTGGGTTGATAAATTAATGTTAAACTAAGGTTGTTTTTAGGACATCTTTAGAGCCCAACATTTTTGCACTGTTGTTGGGGAGAATGTCAAAGGTAGCATAGATTGTGTCTCTGGAGGATGAGATATTGAATATGGAAGGTAAAAACCTATGCAGGTAATAAGTAAGATGCTTATGCCAATGCCTACCTCCAGTTGACTCATTAAGAGGTTGCATAGGTGTTTCTCTTTTAATTTCTTTTTGCGTGAAGTGTTTATGACTAAGAAGAAAGATCTTGAAAAACCAAAACCCCCATCAAAAATTACCAAATCCCAGGGCCTAGTGCTCCCTGGGAGAAGCACTTTCATAGAAAACATCATCCGAAAATCCGAATCTCAAGCTTTGGTTGGACCTAGGAAAGGATATACCCAAATCCCTCAGGTGGCAGTCTCACCAACTGCAGCCCATGCTGAGATTCACAACAAAATTGAAGGGATTGAGCAAAGATTTCAGAGCACATATCTTCCACCCCTCAACCCTTTATAAGAGGGAAATTATCGTAATCTGGAGGAAGGAGTAGGAGAAACCAACGGGGTTGCCAAGGAAAACCCATCACCACCCCCTGATCCTAAATCTCTTGTGAAATAAGAAGGTATACCTAAAATCCCAAACAAAGGGAGTGAAACCAAATCCCCTAAAGGATCAAATAATCAACCACCTCGAATAGAACACCTGAATCAAGAAATTTCTGAAGATTTTTGGCACATTTTTTATCAAATGGCACAACCAAATCAACAACGTCCCTAGACTTACACATTGGAATATCCAATAGTTGATCCAATTGCCAATGCCCCCATGAAGGCAATCCCCCTACAAAACCTGCCAACCTTCCATGGATTGATCTCAGAAGACCCGGATGCATTCTTATTTGAGTTTCATGTCCTATGTAGAGGGTATGATTACACCTCCGAACCCCAAAAATTAAAAATTTTCCCCTCCACTTTGAAAGGAGCAACTCTACGCTAGTTTATGGGATTAGGGGGAAAAATTATAAACTCATGGGATGAGATGAAACATGCCTTTTTGACAAAATATCAGGATTATTATAGAACCAGAGACCTTAAAGATGAAATCTTTCAAATGACTACAAAAGAAAATGAATCATTAGAAGAATATGTTGAGAGATTTCAATATAATTTACAAAGATCACCCTATGGTGCATTACCAGGTGAAGTACTTAAGGCAAATCTAATTAAAGGTATGAAGGATGAATGGGTAGAAACACTGAATCTAATCGAGAAGGGTGACATTTATCAAGAAACTTATGATAAAGTCATTCAATTATGTATTAGGTGCACACGGGGAAGCACATGGACCAGATCAAGAATGTGGACTTCCCTCACCAGAAATAGCAATACTACCAGTGGGGGTGTTACGCAAACTAAAGTTGGTAATCTCTTAGAAAATTTCAAAACAAATATTCTGACACTCTGACTACACAATTGGATGTATTGCAGGACAAACATAAAAAAACAGAAGCATGACAGACTTTGGCCATATTTTTCCATAGATGTAGAAGAAAACATGGTCCAAGGGATTGTCCTTTGGATGTGGTTCAGCTTTGCACTATCTGCGCCAAGGATCATGACACGAAATAATTCCCATCGCTCCCTGGACTAAAATCTGTCTTCAGAGAAGTGGAAGAAGAGACAGAACCATTATATCTGATGGATTAGCATGTCAGTGCTAGACTCGACCTCCAAATACACTACAGGACCCTTCCTCTTTCTTTTCTGGGCAGTATCATTAGCAACAAAAATTTTGGTAACTCATGGCAGGGTCAGCCGTTTACTAATCAGAACTAGCAGCCCCACCAATACCCACCTACAAATCCCACTTGGCCAAGCCAGCCCACTGCAAATCCTGTCTGGCAGAATCAACCAACTGCAAATTCTACCTAGCCTAACTCGCAATACCCCACCTCATCCTAGAAAAACTCAAATAATCCCTACCCTTCTCAGTGGCCCAACACGACTACCCAAAATCCAAATTGGAACCAGAATTTTCAGCACCCCATGGGGATAAACAATCAACCCATGGAGATGGCCCCTCAAACCCAACCCACGTTGCAAGCTCCACTCCAATTGCCCCAAAACCCTCAATCAAAACTGTGCCCCCAATTACTAGCCCAACCTCACCCAAATCCAAATAATAGACCGACTCAACTTGTCCAAATTATGGAGAATGGGGAAGGGGAAACTAACTCGGTAGGGTGCAATGAAATTCGGTTGAGATTAGGACGTATAATATCTCCTGAAGAAAATAACGTTTCCCAAGAGAAAGAGAATGAAAAACAACCAGCAATAACACCCTCAACTGTGGTAATAATGGAAGAAATCGAGCAGGGGGGAAACATAGTTGAATCACAGGGCCCTGATAAGGATCCAACTCTTTTTGCTCCGTTCCCCGAAATATTGATGATAGAAAAACCTATCGTATATCCCAACTTTGACATTATAGGGGAACTCAAGAATTTATATGTCAAGATTCCACTCTTGCATGCCCTACAAGATATTCCAATTTATGCGAAAACAATCAAGGAACTATGTGGGAGGAATCTTGTTAGGAAAATAAAAAATTCATCATCAACAGTTCGCATAGTAGGAGCCTTGTCTGATCTAATTCTTGGAAGACAAGAACCAATCAAATATGCAGATCCATGGAATCCCATAGTAACAGTTTAGATCCAGGGCTGTTCTTTTCCAAATACACTAGTTGATTTGGGAGCAACCAATATCTTAACTATGGAAACTTGCAATACCCTGGGTTTTGACTCCTTTAAAGCCACCCCAATCATGTTACAATTGGAAAATCGATCGGTGGTTCGACTAGTTGGCACATTACATGATATAACAATCTCAGCCGACTCTTGGGAATATCCGATGGATTTCCTCATCATCAACTCAAGAAGTGGACTTGAAGGGTATCCATTGATACTGGGTAGACCATGGCTCGCAACAACCGATGCATACATAGGATGTCGAATAGGTAATATGACAATTGCTAGAGGAAGTGTCACAAAGAATCTCATCTTATATCCTTCTGCCAAGCCAATCCTGACTTTCGTATATTCACAATTGCCACCACCACGATATCCAGAAAAGGATTTACGAGCCCCTCTCACACTGGAAGAATCCCTCAGACTTAAAATCCAGCTAGAGGATGACGTAATCAATGGGTTTATTAATATCCCAACCACCATGGGTAACCCAACATGCCAGATGCTCCAAGTTGTTCTATACTGTGAAGCACAGGGAGACCCGCTGGAATATTTAATGGAACAAAAAATCCCAACTACAATTGTTTATAACAACAAATCCATTGAGATTGCACTAGGGAGGTCTCTAAACATCAATGCCAATTTAGATGAGCAATAACAACAAAAACTAATTCAAGTCCTCTCTAAATACCAACAAGATTTTGCATGGGAGTATTCTGATATGAAAGGTATTGATCCGCAACTCTACACACACCACATTTATATTGAGAAATACGCTCGACCTATCTGACAGCCACAGAGAAGATCGAATCCCCATCTCAGGGATATTGTTAAGGAATAATTACAAAAGATGTTGGACGTAGATTTTATATATCCTATCTCAGATAGTCGGTGGGTTTCCCCATTAGTGATCGTCCCAAATAAAAATGGGAAATGGTGAATCTGTGTTGAGTACAGGGAACTTAACAAATCCACTCAAAAGGATCATTTCCCCTTACCTTTCATCGATTAGGTACTTGATACTTTGGCAGGAAATAAATTATTTTCCTTCCTAGACAGTTTTAGTGGCTACAATCAAATCCAGATTTCCCCAGAAGATCAAGATAAAACTACATTCACATGCCCCTGGGGCAGGGATGATTTTAGGGGATAAATTTCGCTCATGGGCTAATTTTCCATGGTTTTTCCAAAAAAGAGATTCTCTATTTTAAAAATGATTCGCCCAAATTCTATAGGATAAAGTTATTTTACCTTCAAAATCGCCAAAATTTTATAAAAACTATATAAAGTCCTTAGAAATTTGAATATTTTTACAAAAATATCGCCAAACATTTATAGTTGGCATATGAAGGATTAGTAAGATTCGCCAAGGTTTCTACATTTAAAAATAAATTTCCATCCTTAAAATCATCCCTGCCGTGGGGTGCCTTTGCATACACAGTATTTCCCTTTGGACTATGTAACACTCTAGCCACATTCCAAAGGGCCATCCTGATCATATTCAGCGACCTGATCAGCGAAGGCCTTGAAGTTTATATGGATTATTTCACTCCTTATGGTGACGACTTCGATCAAGCACTGAATAATTTGGAGAAGGTACTAGAATGGTGTATTTCTACCAGGTTATGTTTAAGCCATGAAAAATGTCACATGATGATGACAGAAGGTGTGGTACTAGGGAATTATATCTCTGTAGATGGAATTAGAGTAGATCCAGCAAAAATAGAGGTAATCCTTAATCTACCTACACCACACACACAAACTGAGGCATGTAGTTTCCTTAACGCTTCTGGATACTATCGTAGATTTATGGAAAATTTTGCAAGAACCGCTGCACCTTTACATGCTTTGAATAGTAATGTGGAGTTTCAGTGGTTTGACAAGTGTGATGTGGCATTTGCAGGACTCAAGAAGTTGATCTCGATAGCACCGGTGTTGAGGGGACCAAATTGGAAAATACCATTTCACATCTCCACCGATGCATCAGATATTTCTATAGGCACTGTCCTTAGACAGGAAGAAGACAAGAAACCCTACGCTATTTATTTCATTAGAAAGAATCTCACTCTAGCTGAACTTAATTATATAGTAACAGAAAAATAATTCTTAGTTGTTATACACGCGATCAATAAATTTTGTCATTATATAATAGGCTATCCAGTTATTATGTATACTGATCATTCTGCTATTAGATATCTAGCTAATAAACCAATTAATAATGGATGGGTCACTTGGTGGTTATTACTATTGCAGGAATTTGACATCACCATCAAAGATCAACCCGAGAGAGAAAATCTTGTCGCAGACTTCTTGTCCCGCATACCCAAAACAAATGACTCCTTAACAGTCGAAGATCAATTTCTAGATGAGCATCTGTTTTCTATTACCAAAAAGGAACCTTGGTACGCTGATGTGGAAAATTATCTGGCAACGAAAATATTACCGGCACATCTATCATCAAGGGAAATAAAACTAATCGTCCAGCATAGCGCACGATTCACTTGGATTAGTGTATATCTCTTCCACATAGGAGATGATCTCCAGATCCACAGATGCGTACAAGATGACGAAATTTATGACATACTAAAGGCAGGACATGACGAGCCCTGTGGTGGGCATTTTGTAGATCGCAAGATTGGACACAAAATTTTATAGATGGGCTAATATTGGCCCTCAATATTCAGAGATGCGAAGAAATTCGTCCAAACCTACGATAGTTGTCAGCGGGTGGGAAAACCAGGATAGGCTGATGAAATTCCCTTAAAATCACAAATAGTCACATAAACATTTGAGAGATGGGCACTAGACTTCATTGGCCCCTTCAATCCAAAGTCAAATCAGAAGGCCTACATTCTAGTGGCAACGGACTACATGACCAAATGGGTAGAGGCAGAATCCCTACCAAATGCAATAGAAGAGGTAGTCATCAAATTCCTTTTCAAATTATTTGTATGCTATGGACTACCCAAGGAAGTAATCACTGATGGGGAGTCACAATTTACAACCCATAGAATCACCACCACCCTGGAAAATTATCATATTAAGCACAGAGTTACTTCTCCATACCACCCACAGGAAAACAGACAAGTAGAAAGAAAAAATAAGGTCCTGGAGGCAATCTTGACAAAGACTGTCTCAACAAACCGACAAAATTGGGCTACTGAGCTCCCAAATGCCTTATGGGCTTATCGCACAACATGGAGTAACACCACCAACTACTCTCCTTATCACCTATTCTATAGTAAATAACCCATCTTCCAAATCGAGTTTGAAATCAAGACGCTAAGGATGGCCCAAGAAATTGGATTGGATCTAACAGAAGCACATAAACATTGCCTTCAATAGCTCAATGAATTGGATGAAGCACGCCTATCTGTTGTGGAGCACACAACTGTTATTCAACAACAGAGAGAAACCTGGCATGAAAAGCATATCAAGAAGAAATCATTCAAGAAGGGTGATTGGGCGCTTCTCTATGACTCCAGATTTCAGGATTTTTCGGGAAAATTACAGACACGGTGGTTGGGACCATATGAAATTGAGGAAGTCCATGATAATGGCACGGTAACTTTAAGCACCATCAATGGGTCTGGATCTCCATTTCTAGTTAATGGGCATCGGCTACTACTTTACCATCATCCGCCTTCAAAAGAATATCTCTACCAGGAAGTAAGTAAGGATCCTACCGTTCAAATTTTGGCTGCCTGGGAAGGTAACCCAGCCACCCCAACTCCATAAATGATGAATTTTGTTGACACTTTACATACTATATATAGATTTTGTAGATTTCATTAAGTGTTAGTTTTTTCTTTTTCTTTTCATTTTTTTGAGAAATAGAGAGGATAATTGTAATCAACACAATTAGCACTCTTTTATGTTCCACACTCTTGCTTTATCTTATCGTGCGGACCCAGTCTTTCACAGAAAAATGAACATGTCATGCTCCGCAATAGTAATTGGGAAACCATAATGAACTCATGACATCAACAAACCATCCAATAATCAATTCTGAAATAAACTGACCCATAATAATTGAATGAATTTAGTTGATGACTAATCAACCTTAGATTCAACAAAAAAGGATTTCCATGGGAAGTTTCCAAAATTACCCATTCAGATGGTTAAAAATTAACAGTTGTTATTCCCTTCGTGCGATTTTTGTTCCTTTAAGTATCATTGTTGTTAATTTGAAAGGAGCAAAGGAACAACTGTTGTTCCTTCTCGCAATTGTTGTTCCTTTGAGTATTGTTGTTGTTCATTTGAAAAGAACAACTGTTGTTCCTTCGCGCGAATTTTTGTCCTTTGAAAGGAACAACTACTTCCCCTTTTGCGTTCTTCCTTATTGTCATTCCCTTCGTGCAATTGTTGTCGTTCATTTCCTTAATTGTTGTTAAAATGCTAACCATTCCTTTGGGGTACGACTTTCATTAAATAATTTTCATGAATTATTTCTAAGTATCATTGCAACAATCTATCATTATTTTGTGGCCTATCTCTCATACCTTATCAAATTGTTTTTGGATTAATTTCTTCGAAATATCTTAAAACTTGTTCATAACCAGTAACCACCATAACTTGTTTCTTTTTCCTATATACATACAATATACTTAAATGATAATTTTCCCTCATATTATAATAAGGAGTCTTCATCATACTTTTACTTGGCATCCTTACACTTCTTTACGCCATCCCTTACTCTTAAGGAGTAAATGGGCCTCCCTTAATAGAGTCCAATTAAAAAAAAGAAAAAAAGAAGAAGAAGAAAACAAATAAATATAAGTAATGAGCTTCTCCCACAAATAATAGGGGGTCTCATCACAAGCCAACCTACCACGATCATAGGATAATAATGTAAGTGACATTCCCACTATGTCTACCACAACAGGGAAATGGTCTTTGACATTATGTTTGTCAAAGGACAAGGGGTCTCATCATGAGCTGGCTTGTTCACTTAAGTTACAATCTAGTGAGTGGAATTATCATCATCTAGCTACCAAACCAGGATAGTGGTCTTGTCGGGAAAAGACGATTTAAATATTTATTAAGGATACGGGCTCATCTCTAGGTTAAAAGACAACCCTGTCGAGGCTATGGACACCTACTAGCAGCAGTGGCTCTGCCTGTGGTATGGAATTTTATCTTAAAAACACCAAGTTTTTGTGTGTCTCTAGATTTCATTTACTCAATAACGAGGCTATCATTTCGGTTATATTCAATAAACACGGGAAAAGTAACAAAATTATGATAAGTGGAATATTTTTAAATGAACAAATTTAATTTATTCGGCTTATTTATCCTTAAAACATTTTTTGAGTATAGTTATAATAAAAAAAAAAAGGGACTATTGTTTAATGATTACCATTAATATGCTTTTTGAAAATTATACCTGATTGACCCCCATCGACGGTGGAAGTGCAATTATTACCTCTCACTGAAAATACCTACACTCATTACTTTCCCTACGCTGATGGTCGAGGTCGACCTATACAATATGAGGGGAGTGGACGTTCGACACATTTTTCGATAATATTGTAATGATTGTAATGAATGGAAAACCCACTTTTTTATACATTCGCCATCCTTTGATATTTTCTATTTTTGGTAATATTTCCTCCAAGATGGTCTAACCAAGTCTACAACCAAGAACGATAATCATTCTCATTTTCTCACAGAACAGTGGGCGGTCGATGTGTGCGCAGGGAACCAACATTACTACAGGTAACTGAGTAGGCCATAGAAGTTCTACACTGCCTAGGGTGGACAGAGTATTTTAACCAATTGCAAGGCTATCATACGAACATCACACTTGAATTCTTTCAGAATTTTCAAGGAGAAATCTCCATGGTTCGAGATATACGAATTATAGTTACTCCGGAAATCATAGCAGAGGTTACGTGTCCCCCTAAATCAGGCATTCAGTGGACAAGAAGATATACAATGCTCAAAGAAGTTGTAGAATCCTTCGTAGACCCTGGAGAGGAATTGGATAAAAAAGGAAAGGGGCTTAACCCCATCACCCTCAGTGAACCATGGAAATAACTCGCAAGAGTAATTCAAAGGTACATCACTTGTGATGGGAAATATAATGTAATCCGACCATGCCACCTCAAACTTCTAGCGGCACTCAAACAAAGGTTAGTAATCAATCTACCTTTTTTTTTAAATGCCATGTTACATGAGGTTGTCGTTAGAACACTGAAGTCCAAGAATCTTGTTACTATCATCAAACACCATGGATTAGTTAAAATGATAGTAAGTAAGGCCCTGATTCAAACACAATTAACCTTGGGGGATCTTACTGGGACCAATAGACCTCTGCAATTGGAACAACCTGAATTATACCATGAAAATCCATCAAGGGAAAATGAAGAGATACAGGAAGGGGAGGCCACTACCCAAACATAAGTTCCACCTCCTCAACCCGAAGTCAAGAAAGACCCTGTCCAAATTACAAAGGCTCAGACCTCACAGACAGAGGCTCAGACCTCACAGATAGAAGCTCAGACCTCACAAGCAGGGCCACTAACTAGAAAGAGAAAAAGAGAAATGGTTGCTCCTAAAACCCCCATTGAGAGAACGAGGAGAAGCAGACAGACAAGAAACCCTGAAGAACTCCAGGACACAACAAAATAGCCTGAAGAAATTTATAACATAACAGAGAATCCCTTAGAGGAAAATGCCCAGGATATTGAGCATATAGAACAAACTTCACACGGAAATAGTCAAGAAGACACCCAGCCAACATTAGAGCATATGATAGAATAATTTTTGAAAATATATGAGATAGAAATAGCTCAGGTTTTAGGGAGCTTAGGGGCCTCAATTGATAGAGATAAAAAAAAAGAATACCAAGAACAAGCCTCTTCTTCAAATCCTGCTGAAAATTTCCCTGATATTGAAATGTCATTCTCAGAGGACACAACACATGAAGAACCTCATCCTGAGGCAAGACACCCTCTTGAAAAGACAAAGCACTTGGAAGGAACAGAAGAACAACTACCTACTGATCAGAATGAAGAAGAACTTGAGACCCCTCACAAACAGAAAGAAGGAAAAAGCCATAAGAGAATTAGAAAGTTGAAAAAGGAGAAAAAGTTGTTAAAGAGAATGGCTAAAAATGTTGAAGCATTAAAACTGAAGGTTGGAAAACTCAGATAAATTATTAAATAATTGAGGAAGTAGAAAGAACAAGCAGATAAGTCCCACCAAAGAAAGAAAAACAAAAGGTCCAGAGTGCAAGGAAGACCCTCTTCCTAAAAGAGAATTCACCACAAACTATGTGGGAACACATACAGACCCTGAAGAGATAACAGTAGAGGATGCAATAGCTCAGAATGAGGAAGTAATTCCTTTAGAAACTATTGATGCTGAGGTACAGACGAGTACCCTCGATTAAGATTCCACCATTAGGATATTGGAGGAAGAATTGATACACTCCCAACAAAGCTTGATTCAAAGTAGAAATGAATTGATGACTATGGCAGAACATCTAGCATTTCAATCTCAGGAACAAAATGCTATCATTGATAGACTAGAAGCAGATCTTATACAATCCCATCAAGCATTAACTCAATCTAGATATGAGATGGGCACTATAGAAGAATATCAAGTAGCTCAATCTTGGGAATAGGATGTTATTATTGGTAGGCTAAACGCAGAGCTGGTACAAGCACATCAAGCATTGACTCAATCCAGAGAAGAAATGACTACTAGGGCTGAACATCAAAAGGTTGTTAAACAACTGAAGGATATGTCAACAATAGAAAGTGAAACATATGTTGAGCTCACCAAAGCCCAAGAGAAGATTAAGAAAATACAAAGTCAATTTGAAAAAGATTTGGAGAAAATCAAGGAGATTTGTGATGTTTACTCTGATGCAATCAACTGTAGAGCCCCTGCCACCAATTATACCCTATTCTTGTTGGAACGTTACCTGTTGTTAAGGGTAAAATCCATCAGAGAAGGTAAGACAATTATATTTTCCACTGTCCCTGAGTTCATTTCATGTTTTAGAGAGCAGGAAGAGAAGGTATAGTATTTCCTATGTGAACTATACTTCCATAATTTCATTTTGGAAGATGATAGGAAAAATAACCCTGGTCCCTTTATTAGAAACATTTGGTTCTAGACATTCCTGTCTTTCACTAAGAACCAAGTCAGATGGGGCAAGACTCACAATAATTTTATAAAGAGGGAAACAGGGTTAGATCTCTATATCAGAGGAGAGCCCCTAAAGTCTATTCCAACAATTATGCGACATAGAACCTTTATGAAAAGGGAGGGGGTCATAGATTCTCTAGCCCCCATTCATAGACAGGTTATCCATTCAGGAATCATATACTTTAGATAACTCAAAGAAGAAGCTCTTGTTGCTTCTAAGGTGAGACGGGATGCATCCCCCAATGAAGTCAAAATTACGGAGCCCTTTAGGTTCAAGAATTTCTTTGCAGCTACCTACAGAGTGGAAATGTATTCTAGACTGCTCCTGGAGGAAGGAGCTACTTGGATTGGGTGCATATATAATCCCCCTATCCTCTGGTTTCCTCCAGAAAGTTACCAGAAGGATTACCAAATTAACAAGAAAAGGGAGGATGTTTCTTTTGAAGAGCTCAAAAGAAGTAATGGGTTCAAGAGACCTGGTGAACCAAGTTTCCCTCCTTACAGCATCATTGCTTTACATGTAATATCTCATCTTGCATGAGAACATGCAAGAAGGTAAGACGGGGGGTATGTTGGGTTATGAAAAAGGTACAAATATCCTCTTGATTCCCACAGTTCATGATACAATCTTGATTGACTTTTCTGTTAATTAGGGATAAATAAGATAGAAAATGATTAATATGTCTTCTAGTGATATTATTGAAGTTATGTTTAATAGATTCTAAAATACGATTGGAATTGTTTGATTATGTTACAGGATTGGATAAATATTGTCAAAACTGAAATAGCAAAGGAAATATTGAAGATGTGTGAGCTATTGGAGGTTAAGGACTTTTGGCACAAAGGGTTTTAAAGATGATTTGATTTTCTATATTGTAACTTTATAATAGTAAAGCAATCCTGAGGATCTTCTGATCCTCAGGATGGCTTGATTTACTCAGATTATTGTATAAATAGAGGATAATAGATCCTGAAAGACAATCTAAGAATTGCGTTCAAGTATTCAGACTCAGAGTTACTCTACGCAAACCGTTTTTGTGAATGATGTACCAGCTATGAAGTTAATAAAATCTTTGATCATTTTCACCTTTTCTACATACTGAGTTTCTAGTAGTAGTGATTCTAAAGACCAAGGGCCCAGTCTAAAGGAGATATTGTTTTAGCTGTAATTGTATCAGTTTGATTCTTGTTATATAATTCAATTATCTTTTACAGTAGTTAAGACGAATGCATAAGTGTGTTAATGATTTCATATTGTTTTGCATACAGAAGATAGACATTTCTATTGAGTGTTAATGATTGTTGATTCCAATTTCCATTACTGAAGTTTGCTTCTTGATAGTTCCTCATGTTTTCACATGCGTTGTTCCTTTTACTTAGATTCGCACTTGTTGTTCCTTTCAAATAGATTACATTTCCCATTCCTTTCAGTTAAAGTTACAATTTTTGTTCCTTTCCGTTCAGTTATAGTTGTTGTCCCTTTTGATTAGATTACAATTGTTGTTTCTTTCCATTAGATTAAATTGTTATTTCCTTTCCATCAATTCAATTCATAGTTAATAGTTAATTCTGCAAGTCTTTTACTTAGATTCAATCGTTGCTTCTTAGTTAAATGAATTCAGCATATTAGCTAGTTCCTTTTCATTTCACAGCATGTTAGTAATCAGATTTCAATTCTGTTAAATAAGATCTTAGTCTTAGAATCTTTAAATGAACATTTGAGGAACTTGATTGTGGATAAAATCAGGTTTTCTTTAGCTACGTGATTTTAGCCTCTACAAGCTATCTGCATAGACTTTGTTGATGTTCTTGAGATAAAATACGAATCCTCGGGTTGATAAATTAATGTTAAACTAAGGTTGTTCTTAGGACATATTCAGATCCCAATAGTGGCAACTTTACATGCTCACGAATTCTCTCGTGACCTGAAGCTCACAACACTATCAGGATTACCACTTCCAAAAACATTTTTTGAATAGGCCTTCCCGACCATCAATCTCCAATGAACGGTTAGGATCAACTATCAAATCTCGTCGAACATTCAAGATTTATCCTTGACATTTTGGTTGATCCCTCTCAACCTTTACCATCAACCATTATGTATCCCACCCGTACTGACTACCAGATGGAAATTCCGATTTTCTTTCCCTTTCTAATATGTCTCCTAACATGGAATTCCAATACCCTTTTCCAATGTCTCATCTGAATCGTCCTACTAGTGTGGCATTTTTTTCCACATTTGGCTCTTCTAGGACAACATGCTTGTCCGATAGATATGAAAATCAACAATCACATCGACCAACAACCTGGATTGTTTGACAACACAGGTATTCCAACAGAGGACGAACACCTTCAGTAACCATTCACATAACCATATCAAATATCAACACACCGATGTTTTCACATGGTAAAACCCCTACGAGGAAACATCCATGGCCCCAACCAATGCAACCACTTGGAGCAGTTTATTAATGCAAAGAAAAAGATTACAGAAATATTTTACAAGAGAGTTTCTCTCAATCGATCATCGGAAAATGACCCTCCATGCTCTTTAAATAGAGATCATGGACCAATCGGGTGTTAAGCCACAGATCAATGGCCATTAAGATCGAGGAGAGTATGAACCGTCAGATCACTCTATGTCAGGAACATATCGTGATCGTCAGATTTCCTAACTACAAATGCATACTAATGCATACTAAAGAAACACACTTTTACCTAATGAAACAATAGACCAAGTAGATATTACTAACTCCTAAGTGTCTAAATATCCTAACATGGATCATTGTGGGCTCCCAAACTACATGATATTTAATGAAGTTCCATGACACTGACAGATATAATGACCAAAATCTACTCAATGTGATGACCCTTATCCATTTCAGGCTCAAACAAGCATGAAAAATAACTCAGTTAGACTTTGCAAAATATGAATCCTGGCAGGATTGAAGACTTGCGCCTTAAGACTCTTTTTGTTGGAATCACATTTTTTTACACCTCGATATTTTCCTACAACCCAAATTCTGATGCAAAACCAAGATTTACTCTCGACATGATTGATGATCCTTATCCTCTCAAGCTTGGCTCATCGATATTTTTGAACATAATTTTCAGAAACTCGCTTTTGTGAGATTTGACGGTTGAAAACTCTTTATCTCTTAGATAAAGCGGTCGATATATATGTGGTTTGAAATTGTCTGGTCGTTATCTTTTCCTACTCAAAAATATGTAACTTTCTAACCAACCGAGGTCTTGGAACTTTCTACTACACTTCGCCATGAAGGGTCTGCACACTACTAAATTTGAATGTTTTTGTGAAGAAGTAGCAACAAAGTTTCATCAGAATAGGGTCGTTGTTGCGACCAAGATGATTTATTTTTTCGTTGGAATCAATTCATCGCTCTAGTGACCATACATGGATCTTTGTCGGTCTAGAGACCAGGAAAAGAAGCCTATTCAAAATAGGGAAAAGTTACCATTCGTCGGTCCATCTAACAAGATTAGTCGGTCTAGCGACCAACTTTAGTCACAAGCCTTGCTAGCATCTCTCAGTAAAACATAACCTTGGTCACTCTAGCAACCATAATTATTCGGTATAGTGACGAATGTTAGTCATTCTAACGACTAATATCAGTCGCAAGAGCGACCAAGACAACCCTGGAAAACTTAGTCAATAAACCACGGTTCGTCGGTAGAACGACGAAGATTAGTCGCTAGATCGACCAACCCTAAAGCTAAAAAGGCCAAATGAAAGACAAACAAGTAGTATCTAGAGAGACGAAGTTACATACTTTGCGACCAAATGGCTATACAAGTGATGAACCTGTTCATTGCTAGAGAGACGAATGTTGGGGTTTTAAAAAAAAAAATATTCCATTCACACAGGAATAAGCCCAGACTAGCAAGCTATAGAAGCATACTTTCATTATGTACTTGGGAGTTGGCACTAGAGTCAACCCCCTAATGGTCAATACTGGTGATCCAATTTACCTTGTCGTTTCTAGATGTAAGCACCATTGTGATGAGTCTCAATCCATGCTAGGGGATTTAATATCGAGCCTCAAATTGTGGAATGTGAACCTAGAGCATTGGGTGGAGGAGATTTCACAGCAACAGACCTCCCTTACGGAGTAGTTGGGCACTATTAAATCAAAGGAATTCCTTTTAGATGTGGAAAATCGATGCCTAAGAGAAAAATCCATGGAACAAGAAGCTGAAATTTAGAAGCTACAACGACATGTAAAGAAGATGGAGCATGAGAAGTCACCCGGGTTGGCATTCCATAGGCACAAGAAAATTTAGAAGTCTTCAATGGGTTCACTCAATGAGGACCAAAAAGTGGAGCATACACATTGTCAATAGGCTTAGAGGTCAAATACTACCCATCCACCAACTACTGGAAGTGTTGAAACTAGAGTGCAAATCCATGGAAATTTTCATGTTTTCTATAAATGATTTGTAGGGTAAAATTGTTTTGTTAGTAGGCCTTGATAGTCCTTCTATTGAAGGTTAGTATCATTAAATTCATCCTTCCAATGATGATGACATGTATAATAGGAATAATAATAGATGGCATGTATCTCTTGACTATGGAATTTGGGAAAGGATAAAGACATAATAAATGAGAACCAATGCCCTTTTGAATGCCAATGAAACTTGCATTGGAGAAATGCAAAGGCCCTTTTCAAAGAAAGGATGAATATCAAAATATAGTGATCATTCCTAGTTCTTGGAGGACCAACTGCCATATGGAAAATTACAATTAAGTAGTGAATTGTTGTGAATCATCTACTTTCTATGATATGCTAAAATTTTGCAACATGATCTTTCCAAATAAAATCAAGAATTGTGGTTCCCATAACTTGAAAACCAAGTATGGACACACCAGTGAAATCAAATTCATAAATCCACATAATTAAAATATGGTCAAATCACACGTAATACTAAAATAAGGATAGTTTCCAAAATCGAGAGTCTAGTATGGATACCAAAAGAAGGTAGAGAGAGAACTGCAAGAGTGTCGGTAGTAGAGAACATAAATGAAGTGTTGACACAAAGGGTGGATATATTATATACACAAACAAAAGGAAACTAGGTCTTCTATTTTAACATAACAGAGAAGGGACCACCAGTGTTGAACATGACACACCCACCACTCAGAAAAACAAAGTGGGATACTTTTCACACTCGTAGATTGCAATTGTAGATATCCAATTCATGGATGCAAAGATGAATCATCCTCAAAATATAATTGTATTTATACTTACCCTGAAATTACAACAAAAGTGGATAACATAGGCGATGACACCAAAGGTAGACATAGACAGTGAAATAATAAGCAAACAATATCACCTTGGAGAGAATTGGTTAAATAAGGAACACATTCATCAGATGGAAAAAGGGTTATAGTATTTAAAAGGGCATTCCTTCCACTCACAGGGCATGTTGAATGGAATAGGAACCTTGATACCGGATTGTTTTAAATATCCTATTCATAGTCTGGTCAAAGACAATACACACCTCATTACTGACCTCAATTGAATGATAAGAAGTTATTCCCATTGCTACAATTAATCACCACACAAGACATAAATCTAAATTATGGCATCAACTAGGACTCAAATCCAAATTTAAGAAAAATATCATTTCCTTATTTATGATAAATGATTATAAGTTGCACTTAACTATAGGGAACATAATTACAATTGTGTGTTTGTCACAGGTTCAACTATATCATTAGCTCAATGAAATATTTAATAAACAAGTGACCAAAAGAACAAACCCACACAAACATGGTGACAACAACAATTGCAAGGTATACTTATATGGAACTTAGTATCTAAATCTAGTTAGAAGGAACATGATCCAAGTTATTGGATTTAGTCAGTTAATTCCCTAGATGAAAAATACAGAGTAATTTTGGAGACAACCAAACACAATTACAATGGTATGTTTTTCTAGACATTGCAATAAATCAAATGATATATTAATCGCCCCAAAACTTCCAAGAATGGGGGACTGTGTCAGAGTGAATCTATATCTAGCATTAAAATGGTGGGACTGCCTTTGTAATAGTTATGCCAGTCCTAAATTGAGTGTCAAGTTATTATATTTAGTATCTTTAGGGAGCTATAGATATTAGGTCTAGATGTATTGCGTTAGGCCACTAAGAGTCTAGGATTGCTAGGCTTAGAATGTAGGTTAGGTTTAGGGTAGGCTGAGGTATGTAGGGGTATCCTAGGTTAGGTTAGGAGGTTCAAACCTCCTAGGAGGAGCAAGAAGCATATGAAGAGGATGATGAACCTTAGGGTCACCACATTCAGTGTGTACTACATTGATTTAGGCTAGAAACAGTGTTGGCTAGAGAGACATACCTTGGGGATTGTACCCACCGCCATGCATCCTTCACACTCGTGGAGTCAGAATAATTTTGTCTTCTTAGATTCAAATTTCCTAAAAAAAATCATTGATCTCCACATTCATTACAAAATATCATGATAGTCATAAATCAACCAAAAATCACCTTAAACCAGTCCTTAACAAATCCATACCTTTGAGTGATGGGGTGCCTCCAATGTTTCTCCTCTCCATCCTGCGATTCATCACATGACTTCACTATATTTCAGAATAGTAATTAAAGATGTAACAACCTCTACAAATTAATGACTAAAGACGAATACCTGAATGAGCTTCTCTTCATTTCGAGAATAAATTATTCTCTACTAAACAGGACCAACCACATGAAGGTGGAAGCTCTTTTGGCCCCTCCCCCCCTCTCACATCACTCTCATTTCCCCATACCCAATCTATCTAGATTTTACAACTATAATTAGAAATGACAATAACATTAAATGTAAGAAAAAACCATTCATTGCCATGTGCTAAAACAAAAAACATGAAAGTAAATAACATTCATGACATGTAGGAAAACAAAATACATTACATTGGACCATAAATATATTGGATTTATATTAATAATAAAATGTTTAATCATTTGTTCTTCTTCTTCTTCTTCTTCTTCTTGGTCTCCATGAAAGAACAAATTAAGTCATCATCATAATTTAACTGATCCCCCACAGTTATTGGGCCTTCTTGAAGTGTTGCATCATCAGTACTCAAAACCTCACACCATGATGAAATTCTAGTATTTCGGCATGGAGGTTGAGCATGCACATGGGCATCCACTGCTGCAACAACAAAAAAATTCAAGTGATATTGTTATTCATTGTTCCTAGGGAAATTTAATTAATACAGATTTAATTGCAATGTTTTATACCTGGTTTAGTTGGTGTAGTAGAAACAGTAGTTGGTGGTCGCATTGTTGTTTCTACGCTTGTTTATCTCCTCTCTCGATCGACATCTACACACTCTGCCATATGAAACAATATAAGTATTTAATACAGAATATACCCTAAATATTAATACTCATTGAAAAATGGAAAAACATTAAAAATGTGTGCATACCACTATGTAATGGTCCTTCGGCAACAATGCTTGAATCAATATGGGGGTCGGGATGTGGTTCATTGGGTACATCAGGGGCATTGGTATCATTGTTACTCTCCTGCGAATGTGGAAAAGACACACAGTATTTTACATTTTAAATGAATAAAAAATATATTTTACATTACAAGGAATCAATGAGTAAAAACTAATCGACAAGTTTTTAATTTCATTTTATTTACCATGTCCTCTAGAGAGACACATGGCGATTGCCCCAAGATTCTTCGTCATTCCACCATGCCATCAAAACCCTGCGTGAACCCGACCTTTAGATATTGTTCTGTGGTTTCATCGCTGAACAAATCCCCCTGCATTGAGCAATATCAAAATCATTAGTCACTAGCTGCAATGAATTATGTATTTTGTGACGATGATAAAAAAAAAAGGTAAAATGTTTAGGCACTTACAACCCATGCCTTCAATCTCTTGGAACCACCTTGGCCCAGTTCATATTGGCCGTGTTTGTCTTGTCTTGCCTTTTTTTCCTTGGAAGTGTCTTGGAGTCTACGCAATATTTTGAAATATGTTAGATATTGATTGTTTTCCTCGTAAATTAAACAAAAGACCATTATAGTAAATTGAAAACACCTCTTACCTTTCAGGGCTAGGTGGTTTCTTCCCTTGTGCTTTCTTCACTAATTCTCTTGCGTCAAGAATAATTTATTTCCACTCCCTCTCGAGGACAACCAAAGGGCATTCGCACATGGGGTCCTGTACTAATTTATTCCTATACACCTCTCTAACATGTTTCAAATTATTTCCAGTCCTTTTTAGGACTTCCATCTTATTAAACGAGCCGCCAAACTTGCCAACCAGTCTGGAGATAAGAAGGTTTTCAGTTTGGAATTTTTTCGATTCCATCGTAGTCGAATGGTCGGCCCAAAAATTTCTAATGCATAGTCATGCAAACTATTGTAGAAAACATTGTTTCCTATAAAACATCGTCATCATTAGTAATTTAAATCTCACTGATATGTGATTGTTTAAACAATTATATAACAGGAATCTCGATAAAGACATATATTAAATACCTGGTAGCTGTACTATTTTTAGAGGAACCATGTCCTGGTTGACCAAAAATGATACAGCGGTTGTTCCTGTGATTTGGATACATGTAGCACCAGGGTAAAAATCAACGGAAGAGTGATTGGTTCCATGATCATGTACACCACCTGCACGATCTGGCGTGTGTTGTGGGGGCATGGCATCACCCCTAGAAGGTATAGAATTAGTCTCAGGAGACACACTTGGGGTGGAAAATATCCTTGTGGCTACGTGGCCATGCAGGTTCATTGTTGCAATCCTGTTGCTGCTACCAGGACCTTCCCCTTCCCCTTCCCCTCTCATCAATCTCACAAAATTATACAATGAGAAATATGTGTTAATTGCATATATCAAATTAAAAAATTTAAAACCAAAAATTGATATTGTTAGATGACATGGATTACCCCATAATTTTCTATCTTAACACATAATTCAACTATCCTTAGGAAATCCTCATCTATTTCCAGACCAGCAACGACCAAATCTCGGAATTCCCTATTGGCCTTTCTTAGGGACATTTCTATTGTCTGCAAGGGGTCTCTAGAATCAAATATATCTTCATCGCTTACATATTCATCGTTTTCAGTCAATGTGGTGCTAGGAATGCGACCTTTTCCTCGATCAATGCCTTTTCCATGCTCAGGGCCTTTGCCCCGATCACCACTCTATCAGAATTTCAAGAAGAATGTTATTACGTGCAAGAAATATTGAAAAACCAATATATGAAATAATGGAATATTGGCAAATATTATCAAATGAAACATTCACACATACAAATTACAAATATTTGGAAATGAAACATCGAGCAAAAATTAACAAATGGAACATTCAGAAATAAAATAAAATTTCATCACAAATGAAGCATTCACAAATTAAGTAATCCCTTTTTAAGTTTGGGTATAATGGGTTTTGTACCATAGAAAATGAAGACGTTCCTGGGTCGACTCGATTCAAATTGTGATCGATTAGCAACTCTTCGCCTGTCGTTATTGTTTTCACCGCACATACAAATATCCTATTACCTTCACGCTCCTCAAAAATGAAATTGGGTTCCTTTCTTGTCGTCCCAGGCCTTGTATTGTTTATAAGACCTACAATATTCCCCAATGCCTTTGGCGTTCCATCAATATACATAATCACTCCTTTATTTTTATTATTGTCTTTCAGCTTTATATAATTTGCGGTGAGTGCGTATCTCTGAATACTAGGCATATATTGGACCAACCTCAACCATACTTCATAAGTGTAACATGGTCCAACATACTCAAACAATTCAACTAATCCGCCATATTTTACCTTTATTCCATTCATGGAGAATAAACCAAGGCCATGGATGGATGACAGAGCAATGTGATACATCCTCTCATTAACACAGAAGTCGGTGTCCAACTCTGGCAGTTCCTTGGGTACCCATTGTTTTAGTAGGTGTGTACCTCAACGGAACCTTGATGTCACCTGTTCTCTCATCGTCATAAGAGAATGATCCTCCTTCAGCAAGAAAGAATTTCATGCGCATACCAAACTTTCTTCTGACCTTTTCACCTCTAGTTGATTTCGCCTTGTTACATGTGTTGGATATGTTTTCCCTTATCCCTCTCGAAATTTCATCGCTCGAGTTGGATGATAGGTCTGATAGATACATATTTGGTTGTACCTACACTCCATCGAGGGAGAAGGAAACATTAGGCCAACGATCTTTATATTATAGTATAGCTAAAGATAAACATTGAAAAGATAAGGGAAATGTAAGGATATTTCTCATGATAACTATAACTAAATCAATGTTAACTATCTCACTGTTAGAAAGACATTAATTATATTGACTCCGCTCACCCTTTT
>ML797970.1:185705-207896 GCA_009831015.1 Picea engelmannii | reverse complement strand
CCTGCGAACTATTTTCAAAATATGATTTTGAGAAAATGACAAGTGTAACCTTCTTCAGGAAAAATTTCTTAATGAAGAGTTTGATCTTCCATTATCATGACATAATCATAATATCATCTCGATAACCAAAAATGTGGATAACATGCATGCATCAATAGCCTGATATTCCATTCCAATTTCTTTCAGAATGGAAGATAATTCTCGGTATGTGCGAGGTAACTTCTGTGGTGATGGTAAGAAATATTCACCTATCAACCTACAACAACAATATACAAAAAAAAAATCAATAATGAAAATTATATTAATCATTATAAATATTGCATCCTTAATTTAGACATCAATTGACACTGAAAATAAAATAAAATAAAAGTTGAAAATTGCACAAAACTGTAAAATTATGTTGCTTACCTTAGGATCAGTGTCATACATGTGTTTGACAAACCATTTGATACCTTCAAGTTGACCAACAACATTATAGCAGAGATAACACTTTTTTTTGTGCCTTCTTATAGGGATTCAATGGCATTTTGAAGGATAGGTTTATCCAAAATATATTCATCATCATTGTCCTAATCACTGTCATCATTATCATCCTACAAATTCTCCTCCTCCAAGTTGACATCATCATCCATTGGAGCATTATAAATGTCTTGGATCAATCCATTTGTCCCATCATCATCAACTGTATTATTAATATCATCATTTTCCATGGGAATAACGTGATCATCATTATCCACACGATTAAGTTCATCTTGTTTGTCAGTATTATCTCTATGAAAACATCTCCTGCTAGGAGACATCACATTCTTAGGATGGTTTTTCTTTAATAAAAATAATAGAATCAATAAAATACAGTTAGAGTATATCACAAATATTATTTTGAAAGATAAATTAAAAAAAAATAAAAATGTATAATACCCTTAAAGATCTATAATAACTAATTACTTAATATGGGACGATATTCATTGCCCCCTTCAACGTTCCCATTCTCCCTACAATTTTTGTCAAATTTTTTTAAAGGTAGTCTTCTTCCATTAAAACCCCTGCATTCACAACAAGGGCAATAACATTTCCCATCACCATGAATCACCATTTTCCGCTTTAACATAACAAGCTCTCTTTTCTCGTCTGGATTTGACATTGTAATTACCTATTACAAAAAATACATTGAAACATTATAAGTACAATATACAAATCTATTCAAATAATTTGGTATATATTTAGATATTTGTAATGAAAATTATATAGCATGTTCAAAAAAAATAAGGGACAAAGCATGTAACCTAAAATCAGCTAGAAAAAATAAGGAACAAAGCATGAAACCAATGCATTTCATATCCAAAGTACAACACTGGATATTTGGGAATCTAAATGACACTTGGTTCTAAAACAACACATTGACCAACACATAAACATCCAAACATAAATTAATCTTCTAATAATCTCTTTGTTGCGATCCACCTACTATTATGTTGTCAAAATTGAGGAACAAAATTGATAGAAGTCTAAGAAAGAGTCTGGGGATAAAAATAAATCATGACATAAGAAGCGTTAAGGCAACTTTAATTCTCATAAAAAATGATGATGTAAAGAAAATTAATTTGAAGACAACCAATTAAAGTTGGCAAGCAATTCCTTGGCATGGTAATGATAAACGATACACTATACATCTTTTATTGTCCAATTTTAAAGAATCATACTTTGATTCATCCCCGAAATCACAATATTCCATTAATAAGAGGGGGTGGATCTATTATCACCCAAAATCACACTATATAATATTAAGTCCCTAATAAAAATTAAGGTAGCTTTAGGGATGCACAAGAGTATTGATGCCCAATATCACCACAAAAGCCACTGCTCTTCACTTCTAGTTGGTTCTTTTCCAACTCAAGGAGGAATCCCTAAATGTAAATTTACTAAGGCAAGGATACTTAGATATTCAAGAAGTTCCATGAAATATAAGAACAAAATTAGAGTGATTGAATCTAATTAGAGCAATTGTAGTTGAATCAGTAATCTTTTTACTCTATCAAAAGTGGATAAACCATAAAATCTTTCTATGGAGTTAAAATAAACCATAAAATCTTATTTAAGGAGTGAAAATAAACCATAAAATAGTTCAATACCACCAAATTACTAAATCACACAGAAAATTTTTAAGTACTAACCTTCAAAATCTTAGCTATGTAGAGTCTGATCAATTTAATGTTTCTCTTCCTGAAAGAGAATTGAAATCAAGATTTCATAAAAAACCAGAACACCATTGCATTAGAACACTCGAATGATTGTCGCAACTGTAGAAAATGATTGTTGTAACTATATCAAATTTATCGTAACTGAGATATATATAGTATTGATTTCGTCGATCTTCCGATGATTTCGATCAAATCGACCAAAAAATAAGTCAATGATCGTTTGATTCTCACACGTGCCATAGTTGGTCGTTATAACGACTAAAGTTCGTCGCTATAGCGACTAAATCGTGGTTGGTCTCTCTAGCAATGAATTTTTTTTCACTATAATGACCAACATGGAATGTTGGTCACTAGAGGGATGAACAGTTGGACCCTGAAAAAAAAATGTAAATTTCGTCCAAAAAAAGAAAAAAATTTACGACGAAATGTTTAACCGTCGTAATTTTTGCCCAATGTAGTAGTGGCAATTCCCTTCCTATGCATTGTCTCTGGCCCATGCATCCTGAGTGTTGTAACCTAGCTATTATACCAATCTATAACACACCTCGACCCCCAACCAAGATGTGCTACTACATAACACTTTGTAACAACATTGTTACCACACTGTAACAATCCCAAAACCATTTTTTATGCATGCTACAGAAAATTTCATCTCTAATACCAAGAATAAATTTAAATGTAGTGCAACATGCCTACCTAATATTGGGTGCAGGCCTATTTTGAGGAATCCTCTATTTTTTGAATGAAATACCTAATTTTGAGAGCACGCGCAACAACTGTAAAGAATGCAACATGCAGAAAAGGAAGAAAAAGCAACATGCAAGAGGAAAATCCACGTGTGAGGAGGCAAAAAAACCTGACCATATTAGGGTTAGGGTTTTTGAAAAAGGTTGTAATGACTATAATCTTGTAAAATAGTATAAATAGGAACCTAAGAGATCTAGGAAGGGTTATGTTATGTTTGTTCGGTTAAGTAAATAGAAAAAGATTGTCGATACATGTGGTTAAAAGCTGTTGAGTTGTAGAAGAGTCGAGTAAGGTAGAATTTGAGGGTTACATCATAGGCTGAGGAGCCTAGTGTGATCTAGTTTTCCTCAAAGAGGTTCCTTAACCTCATCAGGATTGTATGATTGAATATGTAATTCACACAATGCCAAGTTTTGCAGTAGACTAAATAAAAGAGCAGAGAAGCCAAATCTTTGTGGGCATAGCCCAGGAGGGGGTGAACCATGGTAAAACCTATGTTATATGTGATTTTTATTGAATGCTTACTTCATGTTAATGGTTATCTTATGAATTAATTATTAACTATATGTATTAGAATGCATGCATGAGCCTAAAGATGAATGAATCCTAGAAATACTTGAAGGAATAACAAGATCAAAGTATAAAGAGATATAATACACTCCTAGATTCCCACTCATTCCTATACTGCAAGAACTTAAGCATTTCAGTCACCCATAGATCTATCTTGAGTGAGACTGCGTTGTGTGCACTGTGTGCAGTGTTGCCTTCTAGTTTACTAGGAGGGACAATAGTTTTAGAGGGTTTTCTTGGAAACTTGTTCAGATCTAAACCTGGGTCAACCCAAGAAGAAGTAGAAGGGAGATCTAACCCAAAAAATGGTTATGTTGTTGGCTGGAACTGCATAGGATTGAGTGGACGGGATCCGTGGAATAAACACACAGAGAATGAAGGCATAGAAGGGAATGTTTAGGCCACAGAATCCAACAAAGGCTGAGAACAAAAGATGGTTGAAGAAAAAGGAACTTGAGTTTTCACAGAAGGATAACATAAGCCCTAAGTTAACACTGTTCAAATATCTAGACAAATACGTGTTTAGTGACTTGCATGAGGTATTTATGTGATTTCCCTCATTTGTTGTAGGAGTGGTTATTGAGGTTAAAGGACAACCACCCAACAAATCTAATCAAACAACTAGAGTAGAATCCTGTGGAGATCTCATTTACATCTAGTTAACAACAAATTTACACGCACAGTAGATTTCTGGTTAGATAGTATTGTTGCAGGGTTTATCACCGAATTTGCAGTAGATACCATGAAGTATTATAGCGCATTAGAGAAGGATTTTCTAAAAGTCCCCAGAGGTAGGTATATCATATTAGTGTATACTTCAATCAAGATTTTATTTTATAACAACGGTGTGATGACCATGGAATCAAACAACTAAAATTCCATGTGTGCATGGGGGAAGGGGGGTAACACTGAAAGGAAGCTGAGAAATGGAGGAAGATACAGATAAGGGAAAGAAGAAGGAAACCATGGACCCAATTATGATGTAATAAGACTAGATAAAGCAGATAATAGCAACAACTAGAAAGATGCGCAATGGAGTACCCTACCAATATAAGATGAATAACAAGAAGAGAGCCATAGTTGATAGAGAGGGATTGGCAATCGATGAAGAAGAGTAGAGGATATTCGAGATATGGAGCAGATTGAGGAAATTGTGCAAGAAACATATGAAAGGAAAGAAAGAGGTCCAAAGGAAGGAATAGAAGGAAGAACTCCAATCCAAGTCATTGTTAGTGTGGAACCTTCAACCCCATGTGCGACTAACGCACCAGAAATAACACCAACATTTAGAAAATCAAATTTTAGTGGAATAAAGATAGAAATAAACACATTCAAACAAGGAGAAAAAAATGGAGGAGCCATTTCAGGAAGTAACAATCAAATATCTACACCACACAGAGGTAGCAGATCAACACGGTTTAAAATGGAAGGACATGATCCCATGATCAAGTTACCATAATTTCGGGGAGAGGCATCAATGGACCCTAAAAAGAACTTATTCATCTGTGAGAAGATCTGGGAAGCAAAGAATATCACATATGAAGATAGAAAACTTGCGAAGTTAGCTATCACACTAAGAGACCATGCACTAGATTGGTACATGAGCCTAGATGTAAATAGTCCACCAAGAGTAACAAGGACTATTACAGACATGAAAAAACTATTGATAAATGAATTTTAGAAACCCAACTCAGAAGTTCAGTACATGAATGAAATGATTGAAATCAGGAAAAAACCAGGTGAGTCTATTTGGGAGATTGATCAGAGGTTTAAGCATCTCAAAGGTAAGTTTAAATATGCAATGACTAACATGCAACATAGACATTTATTTGTGAACACATTGTTACCGCATTTGAAATACCCATTAATACAACAAAATTTACAAACTCGAGCAGAGGCTCTACAGGAAGCCTTACAACTAGAAGAGAACCAGTATCTGAAGACAGATCCAACAATAGAGGAGCTAAAGGAGGATCTAGAGAACCTAACATTTCAGCTTAACCAGAATAAGGGAAAAGAGAAAAGAGAAGTTCTTTGGTGTACAAAATCCAGGACAAAAGGACACGACAAGAACGAATATCCAACTTTCACGCAACACATGACAACAAGAGTACCAAATCCTTTGCCAAAAGGAGGACCATGGTGTGAAATTACTAAAACACATGGGCATGATCCATTTCATTGTCCAATGATGTAGAAGTATAAGACAATACCTAAAAGTTCATATTTAAATTTATGCAAGTCGGTGGGTCATGATGATAAATATTGTAGGACAATGGAGCTGATGAGAGAAAGAACTTCAGATACTTATAGGGTGCAAGAATAAATGATGGCTTGAAAAGTTGCACCTCGGTTCAACTAGGTACCACCACCATAAAATAATTCACAACAATAGTATAACAATGTTCTACCACAATACAACAACGGACAACCATAGTATAACCCCACACAGTACAATCAGGTACCTCAATACAACACACCACGAGGAGATCGAGGTAGATACAAAGGTAGAGGATGAGGAAGAGGAGGATTTGGATGAGGTAGAGGACTAGTAGTGTGCCAAAACTTCCAATAGCCAGGACATTATGCAAGGGAGTGTCCACTTCCACTAGTGACATGTATATATTATCGCACAACAGACCATGATACAGAAGATTGTCCAACACTCTTGGGAAAGATCCGGGGAAAAAAGAACCAGAAAAACCAGAATGTCCAATGGATCTCTGCAGAAGCCAGGGATGATGGGAGAAACCTCAATATAGTCACTAGAGGAGGAACCAATATAGGATTAGACGTACTAAAAAAGATCTAGCGCAACACCAATGGGTTAAGAATAATATTGAACCACAAAAGAAGTTTGATGCATGAAAATAAAAGGAAACATTCAAGGAGGCTAAACAGTAGTTTCTCAAGAAAAATGTTGCATCTACATCAACCGCGCAACAAAATCAAAACTCACAAATGTACGAAATTCCCTCCTCAATGGACCACACCAACGAATCACAACCCTTAGAGAAAGTAAGTAACATAAACATTTTTCTACAATCATGTGTTAATTTATTGAAGGATCCATCATTTGTCAAGATCTTACAAAATCTGCTAGAAAGATGTAACATAGATGCAGAAGGAAATTTAGAATAGAAAATAGTCAATCATCTCCATACCAAAAGAAGGACAAGTAGAGAATTCATACTAAATGCCAACATTGGAGATTTTAATATGGGTGATATGATACTGGATTTAGGCTCTAAAGTAAATGTTTTACCTAAGAAGACATGGTAGTGTATGGGAGAACCCACACTAGGATATTCACCTATCCAACTGAAATTAGCAAATCAACACAGAGTTCTACCAATTGGAAGGCATAAAGGTATGATAGTAGATTTGGATGGAATGTGCACTATGGAAGATTTTGAAGTAATAGAGATAGTAGATGGCACAACACCTTACCCAAATTTTCTTGGAACATATTGGGAATTTGATAACCAGGCCATAATCAACCTAAAGACAAGGAAAATGACGTTTGAATCAGGTGAATATAGATTCATTGCACCATTAGATCCATCAAAATGAGAAAGGTTTGTAGAACCCACTTGTTTGGATTTGGAAGAAATAAACTAGTTGTACAAAACCATCGCACGAGAAGAAGATTATGTTAACCCAACTACAAATGGGGTACTCGACTGGAGAAGAATTAAATCATGTGCCTCTGATTTAGATATAGGTTTGGAGAATTGGAAATAGTGATTACATGAATTTTCCACAAGAAGGTGTGCAAGAATAGATTGCACAGTAAGATGGGTTGGTACATAGATAAGAGAACCTCCAAGTTTTCATGGGGTAAATAACTTAGAGGATTTTTTTACAAAATATGAAGAGGAAGTATTAGAAAATTATAGGCCCTTATCCCTAGATATTTCACTCAAGGAAACACCTGCAGTATGGTGGGGTGCGCACAAAGAAACCATTCAAGACTGGTATCAATGTAAACAATTATTGTGCATTATATTCGACGTAGAGTAGGGGAGCAATAAAATGAAGAGGTATGATGGACAGGGAAAACTAGTGGAATACTTGGAAAAGTGCAAGGCACAATGGAGGATGACACCACCAAAGGAATGGACTTATCACTTTGTCCATACATTGGAAGGAATTCCAGGGAACTAGTACATAGACCAGGACATGCACAAAGGCACTACAAAATGGGCAGGCTCAGAGAAAAATTTCATAGTAACCTTCTCATTTGAACATGAGAACCCCAACATGGATTTAGCATTGAAGCTGATACAAGGAATTATATTTACTAATGAACCAAAGGTTGAAATCATGACACAATATCAACAAAAAAATAGACAGGTAGTCAAAGAGTTACTTTCATGCTAACATGTTGAAGAGGAAGCACCAGATGAAGATGATCTATGAAACATTCAGATAATAGAGATTGAGGGAGAAAGAGAAGTGGGAGTTCCATCTATGGAGTCAGAAGTATTTTTTGCACCAAAAAAGTTAAGAAAGTTAACATTGGGATGAATGACAATCCCAAAATGGTAAGTATTGGAGATTATTGGGATGAAAAAACAATAGAACAAATAACAGAGTTATTGCGTGAATACAGTGACCTGTTTCCATCAAACTTTGAAAAGATAAAAGGCATAATAGGGGATCTAGGAGAGATGAAGATACCTCTCAAATATGAGGCAAGACCCATCAAGCAGAGATCTTGCAGATTGAATCCAGTATATAAACAGAAAGTGAAAGTAGAAATTGATAGAATGTTCAAAGCTGGTATCATAAAACCAGTAGAGGAATCTGAATGGATAATTCCTATGGTAGTTCAAGAAAATAAACAAGGGGGGATAAGGATTTGTGTAGATCTGAGGAAAATTAATGATGCTTTCTTACATGACCCTTCCCCTACCCATTTTACATATGAGATCTTAGAGAATGTGGGAGGCCAGGAAGCATATTCATTTACATATGGATTCTCAGGTTACCATCAGATAAAAATAGCTCCAAAAGACAGGTATAAGACTACATTTTCTACAGAATGGGGATCCTACAAATATATAGTCATGCCATTTGGGCTGAAGAATTCACCATCCATATTTTCAAGATTATTTATAGCTTATTTTAAGGAATTCATAAATCATTTTTTAAAAGTATATCTGGATGACTGGACTATATACAGTCTATTAAAATATCAAGTAGAAGTGTTAATAATCATGTTGGAAAGATGCAGGCAATGTCAGATCTCATTGAACATCGAGAAATGAATTTTTTGGACACCTTTTGGAAGATCGTTATGAGATATAGTGTGTAAACAAGGGTTACTAGTGGATCCTGCTAATATTGCATTCATTGAAAATTTACCACCACCAAAGTCAGTGCGCCAGTTAAGAGAAACACTGGGACATACAGGCTATTACGGGAAATTTATAAAGGGGTATCCACAGATTACTGCACCCATGGGAAAACGATTAAAGAAGGACACCAAATTTTAGTGGAATGAGGACTATCAAAAAGGATTGGACACCTTAAAAGAAAATATGGTCACGACACCTATATTAGTATTCCCAGACTGGGAAAAGACAATTCATGTGCATGTATATGCATCATCCATAGCACTTGGAGCAAGTATGGCACATACAAGAGTATGGGACTTAGACCATCCTATAGCCTTTGCAAGAAGAAAGTTGTCAGAATTAGAGCAGAATTATAACACCATAGAAAAACAAGGCCTAGCCATGGTATATGCACTTCATAAATCGAGGCACTATTTACTAGGTAAACACTTTAAAATGTTGACAAACAATTATGCTCTCAAATATCTAGTCAACAAGCTAGTGTTGGGGGGAGGATATGTAGATGGCTATTCTTGTTCCAATAATTTGATTTTGAAGTAATAGTCAAACTAGAGAAGCTGAACGCAAGACCTGATTGCCTATCAAGGGTAAATAATGGAGAAGAACCTACTAACTTGGAAGACAACTTTCTTGATGCGCAGTTATTTTCAATACAAGTAGCTGATGAATATTTCGTTGATATTATTAAATACTTAAGTATAGGGGTTTCACCACAATACTTTAGCACTGTGTAGAAGAAAAAATTGGTAGTCAGAGCTGCAGACTATCAAGTTATTGCAATACATTTATACAAGATGGGCACAAAAAACATTTTGAGAAGTTGTGTATTAGAACATGAAAGGCCCAGAATTTTGGTGGAAGCTCATGAAGGTATAGATGGAGGAAATTATGTAGGAAAAACTACCGCATAGAAGGTATTGCACGCTGGATTATGGTGGCCAACAGTCCATAAATATGCCAAGGAATATTTCCAGAAATGTGATGTCTCTCAGAGGGTTGGTAAACCTAACATAAGAGATGAGATGCCTCTAATACCACAAGTGACTCTGCAGGTATTTGAAAAATGGGAAATAGACTTTTTTGGACCAATTAATCCACCATTAAAAATGTTAGGAGATAGATATATCATTACTGCGACTAAATACTTAACAAGATGGGAAGAAGCAACATCGGTCAAAGAATGTAGCATAGAGACAACAACACACTTCTTGTTTGAGCAAGTGATCGCCAAATTTGAACATCCAAGGATTTTGATGAGTGACCAAGGCACTCATTTTATCAATGATACCATCAGGGCTATGACTGAGAAGTTTTAAGTCTATTATCAGAAGAGTACACCATATCATCCTCAGGAAAATGGAATAGTCGAAGATTTCAATAAGATCTTGGAAAATGATATGACTAAGATATGCAATCTCAACAGGGATGATTGGGACTTGAAAATGCCAAAAATACTATGGGATACAAGGCCACATGTAGTAAGTTGATAGGACAAACACCATTCAGATTGGTGTATGGGGAGGAAGCAATAGTGCCATTAGAATTTCTGGTACCCATTTTATGCCTAACAGTGATTACCAAAATGATAGAATGAGATGTAGTACAAGAAAGGTTAAACCAACTAATGGAAATGGAAGAGGAAAGGATTCTGGAAGGATTTCACCAGGAAATATAGAAAGCAAGAGACAAATTATTGCATGATAGACATATTAAGATGAAGAGTTTCAGGGAAGGAGACCTAGTATTGCTCTATGACAACAAATTTTTCCAACATCCTAGTAAATTTAGAATGTATTGTCTAAGGCCATATGAAGTAAATACTATCATAGATGGGGGATGTGCACAACTAAAACACTTGGGAGGAATAGAACTGAAAGGAATGATCAACAGTAGTCGACTGAAACTATACAGGGGAAGTCGACCTACTAACCCTTAAAAGTTGCATCGTAGTGGGAAAGGAATGTGTATAGTGTATCATAGCAGAGATTAGGACAAAAAAATGATCAAAAGAAATAAAAAGGAGAAAATGGAGAAAAAAGGAATACAAAAATAGAAAAAGGAATAAAAACACAAAAAGACTCAAAAGTTGACTGAACCATAAGAAAGTATGAAAAAAGTTGCGTGCAATAATTACCATGACAAACATCAGAAGGCAACATGCAAGAAAAATTACACTCGGTGCAAATGCACACAAAAAGTGAAAAAACGACGTGATCGGGTTTATAAAAGGCGGAAAGGATGTGTTTATTCAACACTTAGCAATTTTTGAACACAGAGCAAAATACAAAGAGTGTGCCCTAGATAGAATTTTACGGATAAGAAAGCGAGTGTGTGACTTAGAGAGACAATGACTCCATCAAATTTCAACACTCCAGGCCAGCATGTACGGGTTACTCGGCAGGGTCAGAGGCGCAAGGAAAGAATGAGAGAACCCAAAAATGTTTTCAAGCTCAAAGATGTCACCACCTCGTACACAGAATCAATAAACCAGACACGAGTGGAAGAGGAAACATCAATAGTGAAACAAGGGGAAATAGGGAAGATCTTTGGGGCTCAGAATGGTATATCGAACCCTAACCCTGAGAGACCTACAAATCTTGATGAAACAATGGGAGCACGATAGACCCACGAAGGCGAGGAAGTGTTAGTTGAGGATATCACTGACCAACCAGTGTCTGAAAGAGAAGAAGAGGACGCAGACCTAGTAGAGGGAGGCCCATCTGCTTTGGGACAGAAAAGAAAGGTGCAGGACGCCATGGATATTACACTCCCTTATATCCCAAACGTAGTGATCATTGTGGATGACATGCTGGGAAAGGTACCAAAACATAGGTACATAGACCATGATGTGTGCGATGTAGACAAATTCATAGATTTGACCAAGGAGACTTATTTAATAAACACAGGGGAAATTGGACCCCTCGATAAACCAATAATGGAGCCCACACCGTGGATAACCAAGTTGTATAACTCTGGCGTTATGAACCTATTGGATATACCGCATTTCAAGCACTGTAAGAATGTCAGGCTCTGTGTCAAACAACTAATATCCCACGTACATGGAGGAATCGTGTGGATGGATGGGCCAATACAAATAGATGTGGCATTTATTTCCAATATCACAGGACTACCGATAGTCGGCGTGTAGCCAAAGGAATAGTTGGATAACAAGGTGCATGAAAAGGAAATAACAGAGTTGATCAAAGCAAATTTTGGCACCAATCGGGGAAATAGAGGCATCATACTCAAGGATATCAATGATAATGCGACAAGATTCACCAGCAAGCTCATGGATTGCAAACTATTGAGGAAATGTCGAGAAGAAGATGTGCCATCATGAGCTATTGCATTAGTCGCGTAGTGCACGAAAGGAGTAATGTTCAACTGGGTGCCCTACCTGCAAAACCAATTTTTGATAGACTGTAGAGATGCGCAGGACAATGAAATTGAGTTCCATTACTCCTGGTTGATCATTCTGGTAGCATTGGCAAGATGGCGGTAGCCAAAATTCTCAGCATTCTTGGATAGGATGGGGAAATTTTATGCAGCTAGATATGAATCCCTCTGGAAGGCCAAGTATAACAAGACGCAACAAGAAAACAACACAACTTTTGTAATGTTTCTGGAAGAAATAAATAATGCACAACAAATGTATGGTGCATACTTGTTGAGGTGATCTAGGAGACCGAAGGGAAATCCAATTTCAAGGCATCCCGACACCACATGTGGATCCAAGCCGTAAGGGATCCAAAGTAGGTATGGCTAGAAATGCAGTAATGGGTCACCAAACAAGAAGTGAACTGGATAGTTAAAGACTGTCATGCATAATGGAAACTGCCAGTATCAAAACCAGTAACAAGGCCAATCACAGAACAATCTTCCAGGCCTAAGGACAAGGCTAAAGTAGGCTCTTCAACAAGAAGAAACAACCCGACAGATAATACTAGAACGACTGCAACACAAAATCAGTCAACCAGAAGAAGTACAGTACCAAAGCATCAAAGAAAAACATCAATAGGGACAGGAAGCCAACCGCAGAACAGAAAGGGGGATACTCCACACGCGGGAGAAAAGAGGGTCCAAGGTAAAACAAGTAGGGCGTAGCCCACATAGACAATAAGGAAACCAGTGCAGGAAAAAGAGGCGTGCAATAAAAGGAAGTATGACACAGAAGACCAGGGATGATTTTAGGGGATAAATTTCGCTCATGGGATAATTTTCCATGGATTTTCCCAAGAAAATATTCGTTATTCTAAAAATTATTCACCCAAATTCTATAGGATACAATTATTTTACCTTAAAAATCGCCAAAATTTTATACAAACTATATAAAATCTTTAGAAATTAGAATATTTTTACAAAAATATCGCCAAACATTTTATAGTTGGCATATGAAGGATTAGTAAGATTTGCCAAGGTTTCTACATTTTAAAATAAATTTCCATCCTTAAAATCATCTCTGCAGAATACCCACTCATCACCCTAACATAGGATGATGTAGAGCTAGTCATAGAAAAAGTCCAAGATAGGGGGAATAAGTGGTTCGCATTGTAGAGGCACAGCGCGAAGAGATCATGACCATGCTCATAGAAATTCCATGAGAATATCCAACAATTGTGGAGCCAGGCAGGACCATAGGCCACAACATAACAACATGAAAAGACATAGTGACCACCTATGCAGAAAGAAGGAGAGGAGATAGTATAGTTGGTAGTCCAACGCAGGGAGACTTTTGTAGTCATGCACGAAATGATCAGAATGGATCAAGAGACTATGCAGAAATTCATGGGGGATGTGGATCGATTTGAAGTCATCATGGCACAAATACTCACTAAGGCACTATACGGACTCCAGGTGAGTTTAATGCAAGAGGTGAAATATAGGAATCACGCAGATGCAACCAACTTGGAGGTGGGAAGAAGAGTCATTGAAATGATACAAATCACATGCGAACAACTAAATTCAGAGAAAGAAGAGGATAAAGGACATGCAGATAAACTGGACAATGGATTATCAATGGTTTATGATCGTATCCCAGACAATCTGCAAGCACTTGAGAGGAGTGCAGAGGAGAATATCAATATGATCTCACAAACAATTGACAAATATAAGCATGAAATTAAGGAGCTTAAAGAAAGGCTCAATCCTACAACTCCTCCCACATTTTGAGAACAGAGAGGACAACAATTTGCACTCCAGATAGCTAAGATGGAGAAAGAAGCAAGGTTAGTAGAAGATTTATTCGACAGAGCCATGCAGATATGGACTATCCTGGAAGAAGACAAGAAGGTCCAACAATCGAACAACTAAATTCAGAGAAAGAAGAGGATAAAGGACATGCAGATAAACTGGACAATGGATTATCAATGGTTTATGATCGTATCCCAGACAATCTGCAAGCACTTGAGAGGAGTGCAGAGGAGAATATCAATATGATCTCACAAACAATTGACAAATATAAGCATGAAATTAAGGAGCTTAAAGAAAGGCTCAATCCTACAACTCCTCCCACATTTTGAGAACAGAGAGGACAACAATTTGCACTCCAGATAGCTAAGATGGAGAAAGAAGCAAGGTCAGTAGAAGATTTATTCGACAGAGCCATGCAGATATGGACTATCCTGGAAGAAGACAAGAAGGTCCAACAATGCGACCAAGAAGATGATACAATCAATGTGTTGACGGGCGAAAATGAACGCTCACCAAATGGAAGAGTGGATCCGGTTTGGGGTTGTCTAAATAACCCAAGTCATTTGGGATGATCCATCCTGACGGGTTTAGCGGCTCCGTTGGCTGATCTAAGTCTTAGGAAAACAAAAGAAAACTACACTAAGGAACTAATCTAAATAAAAAAACAATAACTAAAGCAAACTAATAAACAAATCTGAAGTACATATATACAGTCTATTACCTAATATTATATAGAAATGATCCTATGAAATTAAATGTTCAATTGTTAACAGAATTAAATCTAAATCACAAATGTACAATATTCACAGATTACAGATTTAAATGAAAACCTGCAAAAATCATTTGTAAACTGTCCTATGACAACAAAACTATTGTTTTTTTATTTTTATAATTTTATGATAAGAAATCAAACGAACACTATCTAAGCTGAACAATTAAAATTATAATCCTAACTATAACTCTAAACTATATATATCTATCTAAACTATTTAAATAACACTAATGAATTAACTGTTAAATAACAAATAGCAAACTGACCTGAAGTAACGCTTCAGGTTTGTCCTGTATGCAATAGTTGATTTAGTTGTTCGGTGGGAGGAAACCCGCACCAGATTCTCCGCAAGCTTCTCGTAAACAGGAAGCAGTTGTGCTCTTCAAATATAAATGACAGGACAAACAAGACATAAAAAATTACAGCAATCTTATAATTTACAAATCATCGCATTTAGATAAATCTTTGTGCAAATGTTTGTACAAAATGATTCATTTAACGAAGTAGATAAACCTTTAATTCATTAAATTGAAACAAAGTGATTGTTGTACTTTAAAATAAAAGATATCAGATATGGATAACACATAAACCAAATCACATCAACCTGCAACGAATTACGATAGCTAAAGTAGTCGATAATAAATTGCAAACTGATATGAAGAAAAATTGAAATAAAAGTTTGATATATTGAAAGTTAAAGTTGTTACAAGACATCAAGTTTCATCCCAGTATGAATTATTAATCCATAGTCTATTTCTCCCAACAGTGATGATGATCAGTCTCTTACAAAAATTAAATGAGTTTATAAAGACCACAGGGTAAAACATCCCTGTGGGAATTATCAAAACAGTTTACAAAAAATCTGGGGATAATATCCCAAGTCCCTATTTTAGCCTATGACTAACAACTGAAAACTATATCTAAACTACTACAGCATGTCCAATTTGTCATTGAAATTCGTATGCACCTGAAAGTGGACAAGAATACAGAGGTTTAGATAATGTTTTATTGATAAAAATGACAAAAATCTAATATTTAAGACTAGCTACAGAATCTTGCGATTCTGTAGCTGGTCTAATTTGAAAACTGAATCGTTTTTAATCAATCCAAGTCTAATAGAAATATATCGGACCTATTAAACCAAATCTTTAATTACTAATTCCAAACAAAGTGAATCATTCATACCACAACGAATCAAAACTTGTATGCAAATTGAAACAAATGAAATCGTAATTGAATTAATCAAATGATAACAGGATATGTGAGATTTGTCAAACAAATTTTATTACCAATTAGCAACAGATAGAATCGATTGACAGTTGAGGAACCAACGAAATCACCTCTTGAACCAATTTTGAAACAGACTATAATCGATTTAGCCAAGTCTTTCATACGAATTCAATAAAGGCAAGATATGTCAATCTGAACTTAACATAATCGTTTTTCAAAATAAAAACTAACAGAGTCATTTTGCGAATCAATAGATTACGTTGTATTTGTCAAACCAATCTTTGATATTGATGCATTTCATACATGAAATACCATGCTAATCCAAGCATACAGAATCGTCTCAAAATCAAGCCAAAAGAAATGAATCAAGCCAGTTTAGGGCCGACACAATCGTTATGAAAAATAGTATCAATCAAAACATAGCTACACGATTTTAGGAAACAAATCTTTTATACAGGTCGAACGCAATCATAATCCAAACGAAAATATTTATTGAAAATGAAACAGAATTGTTTCTGGTAAATCGAAGTCAACAGGATTGTTTTGAATCTATTGAACAGAACCAAATGAAAGAAAACCCAATTGGATACCCTTGATTCAAACGTACAAAATTGATTCAAACACAAACCAAACAGAATCGAAAACAACTCAATGATTTATACTAATATGAGAACAATAAAATCGCATAACCAAATCCTAGCTATATTTGATTTTAGGAAAATGAATCTATGCAAACAAAAATAGTTTATGCTAATTTCAAACGAAATCTTTCATGCTAATTCAAATAGAAAAACGAAATCATTTCTGGTAATTGGAAGTAAACAAAATTGTTTTTAATCTATTCAAGCCAACAGAACTAATCGGTTATGCTAGTCGAAACCAAATCATACAAAATCAATGTGGAAAAAACCATACCTGGGCTGTAAGAAAAACAACTCGGTCATGATAATTTTGAATTGACAAAGGTCGTTGTTGCTTCGACATTTCTTAAGACAATTGAACCGGTGGTTTTTTGTTTCTTCTCATTGGCCTGTAGCCTGTCGTTCTCCTTTGAAAGCACTGTCACCCGTTCCTCTAATGATTTGATCTTTGATTGCAACAGGGGAACGTTGGTGTAATAACGTTCTAGCCAAGCATTACATTGGGTACATGGTGATTGATTGGGCTTTGGCACCACAGGCGAGGGTTTGTTCAAATTACCAGGGGTTTCCTTGTGCAGCTTGATTTTTGGATAGTTAGGGTCGTTTTTTAGGCACGGAGGTAAGTTAGAGACATTCATAGGGTTCCATAGAGTATAGGCTATGGGAATAGGGGTACTCCTAAGTCAAGAAACGTTCAATTTCAGAGTCTGAGTCCTTGCTCATCGCTATCGGCTTTTGATCAACATTTGGGTTGGGTTTGTTCCTAGCACATCGTGACATCCATCGTGCGTTTTTCTTCCCTTTACTATTGACAGTAGTCTTGCCTCTGCCTTTCTTCCTCATAGGTCTTTTGAAGGCCTTAGAATTTTCTTTAGCACATGGGTCGGCCACGGTATCGGGTAGGTCCATGTTGGGGTTATCCGAGGGTTTGACAGGGGGTAGAAGGATATGAAGTGGCATGGCTGGTCCAACCAATGTTTCAGTAACCACAACCTTGTCCACTTGGACAGACTCGGGAGTGGCAAAGCCATTCCTAGATAGGAAGGCTTGCCAACAGTCACCATTAAGACTCAAATGGTGGACGATAATAAGTTTGATCAAGCAGTGATGAAAAAGGCTGTTATCATCCTTCTCACGCTTGAACCTTTTGGACATCTTGTAAATACTATGCAAGAGATAATGTGGCATATTCAGAGGGTAGCCTATAAAATTCATCAATAACCGAAGATGATACATAAATACCAAGCCATACCGACCTTCGCAGGTCACAAACTGTTTAACAATTGCCAAAATATCATGCCACCTAGGTTTGAGGGTAGTGATAGGCATACCTCTATCACAGGAAACAATCTTCCTTGATGTGAATAGGAGCGGCCATGGCACCTTGTCTACTTTGCAATTTTTAAACCACCTTTGCCCTGTAGCTGGTATTCCTGTAGCTGAGCTTACGAATTCCTCATTTAGCTCGAGTTGTATGTCTCCGACCTTAGCCCTGCATCTATCGAAGGTGAGGGTGAATTGTTGGGCAACCGAAAGGTTGAAACCCTCAAACCTTTGGATGAACACTAGCCAGCCATTATTTTCCATATCTTTACGAGCATTGTCAAATAGCAGGAGTGTTTGGCTACCATTTGGCTCTATGCGCACCACCGGTGCCATAGACAAGAGCACACGGTGAGCCGGGTGAACAGGCAAGGGTTTGGACAGGGTATTCGCATAATCGAATAGCTCACAGGCTTACCCAAAAATCAACAGAGATGACCCAGGATAGGAGGAAGGCATTAATGCCCGAGTGTGTGAGGGTGGTGGAGCTAGATCAGCCCATGCAAAACAGTCATTTCCCAATGTACCACCGACAGCCCATATGGTGATTTAAATCACTATTGCATATGTTAAAATCAAACGGCATTCAAACAATTAATGAAAAATATGGTGATTCAACCCAAATATTTTACATGAGCAATAGTATTTGCATGGTTTTAAAATCAAAACAATTGTTTCGGAATCAACACCAAGGGTTCGATCATATCAAATATGTGTTGTATGAAATGATTACACCAAGGGTCTAACCACAACGTCAATGTGTTTTCATAAAACCAATGTGTCAAGGCAATCGATGAAAGACTATAGAACATCAAACCACCAATGTATTAAGGACTCAATGACAGTCATTATAATATCATCACAATCTTATAAAAATGAAATCATATTAACAACAACAGAATGCCAAATGAGTAAAGATCTTGGTATCTTGCCAACTGTACAACTATAATTAAATTGGAAATGCAATGAACACATAGACAAGAGTAACCAAAATAATCCAGTGATGATTTTAATGTGACTTTGAAATCAAAGTTTTCACGCTTGCAGTCGTGAAAATGAGAACAAAGGCCGGTGTGAAAATGTGCAAAATAATAGCGTTGTTTTTATTCAAAGATTGCGATGAAAATCAAGGGTTGCAAAACACTGGTGTAGGCAGCTTATTAGGATAGAATAAAAATGCGAAATGGCTGCCAACAATGGCGACACCCTGGTAGAAGCAGTTATCTCTGCCAAAAGAACGAATTCAGATTAAGATAACAAGAATAATTCCACAAAAATAACCAGAAAATTGTTTAAACATCATCAATGATCAAATATTCCAGCAGTGTTTAAAGGATGAAAACTAATAACAATCTTAAGATAAGTGAGCCACGATATTAAAGATAAAATCTCCAATACTGTTCACAGAGCCACTGCTGCCAGCAGGCGTCCATAGCCTCTACAGGGTTGCCATTTAACCCACTCTGATATCTGTATCCTGCCAAGACGTTCCAGATCAGAATAAAGGACATGTTCAAGTTAAGAGGTTTCGTATTAGCAAATTTTCATATACCTGACATTGCTTCGCTACCAGCGGGCCTGTTTAGTACCTCGGCGACGTTGTCTTGGCATCATGCAAGCATTTACCCACTGCCAGTAGACCTGTTCAGCATCTTGGTGGGTTTACAAGCACTTCCCACAGCTCTTTTAATGATTTATTTTGTTTTTTAAAGATATACAATCGAGCAGGGTGACGCTGAAAATTATGATATTTTAACATATTTTTTACAGACCTCAACAGAATTTTTTAGAACTGTCCTTCATTAAGATCCAGAGATGGTTTATTTACAGAACCAACTTTCTAAGGCAGGGAGACATCTTCTGAGTTGTTCCTTTAAGGAACAGGGACAGCATAAGAATATAATAGATGATCATGACAGGCTTTACTCACAGATCGAAATCAGTTAACTTCTTTCAAACAACAGTTTTTTTTGCCAACACAGATGTAAATTTCAGAAGTATACAATTGATGTTTACACAATTTTTCAGCAGTCTTTTTAGTGAAATAATATTATGTTTTCCTTGTCTGAATAGTTCAAAAATCAAGTATGTGTATTTCCAAAATAAAAAATGATAAGCGCAGAAGAAAAAATTCAAAGCCAAAACAGTAAAAGAAAGGAAAACAAAAGAAAAATATGTACATAGTATACAAAGGGTTGTCATCAAGCGAAGTATCTTTTCAGAGCTTGGCCATTTACCGGATAGGTGTTAGGTTGCCCCTCTAGATTCTGCAATCGGAAAGAGATGGGACCCAGTTTCTCAGCAATTAAAAACGGTCCAAGCCATAAGTTTTGAAATTTCTTGTGCTCTCCCTTTCCCTCACGCGGTTTGTCCCATTTCAAGAAAAGATCACCTACTTCGAAGTTCCTATCAGAGGCAGAGTTGGAATCAAACCAGCTTTTGACCACTAGTTGATGCTGATCTAACTTACATTTAGCTTGGGCTCTTACCTCTTCTAGTTTGATTAAGGCGTTAATTCGGTTTTCCAAAGGGGGACAGTCTTCTTCTTGTATTTTCTGCGATAGCTGTAGTGAGGGAAGAAGAATGTGTGGTGGCAGAATTGCTTCTCTGCCATAGACGAGAAAAAAGGGAGAGTTACCTACAGCAGTTTTTGGTGTTACCCTATCAGCCCAGATTGCGTTTAACAGTGCATTGTGCTAGTTTTTGTGATTCTCAGATACCGTTCTCTTGAAGATTTTAATTAGATTCTTATTTGTTGATTCTGCCAATCCATTTCCCTGAGGGTAATAGCTAGAAAAATACTTCAATTTAATTCATTTTTCTAAAGAGAACTTGCTCATCTCAAGAGACGAAAAGTAAGAAGCGTTATCGAATACTAAACAGTCAGGGATACCAAAACGAGTGATAATATTCGAATTTAAAAAGGCAATTACCTAACTGGTATTCACAGTTCTTGATGCGGCAGCTTCAGACCACCTGGTGAAATAATCTGTGGCTGTTATGATAAACTTATGCTGCTGTGAGGATGGAGGATTGATTGGACCTATAATATCAAGGCCCCACTACTGAAAAGGAGAGTCTACTGAAACAGGATGCAAAGGAAAGGCTGGTTTATGTAACCGCTCGGATGCTTTTTGACAAATAGTACACTTGCGACACAAGGCATGGGCGTCTCTAAAAAGTGTGGGCCAGTAATAACCAACTCTCAAAACTTTATGGGCAGTGGTGTCACCACCAAAATGCCCACCAGCTTCTCCTGCATGCAATTCTAGCAAGACTTTTTCTGCTTCGTCTTTCTCAAGATAGGGCATTAGTACTCCATCAAAATTTTGACGAAACAGAATACCATTAACCAAATGAAAGGAGGCAGACTTTAATCTTAACGCTCTTCTTTTAGTGGGATCCAGGTGATGGGGGGCTGATCCATGTTCAAGACCGAATTTTATATCGTCATACCACAGACTGACAGAGTTTTGTGCACATCAAAATGCATTTTGATTGTGGTGTCCTAGGTTTGACATATCGTTTTCTTCTTGTTGTCCTGCTGCTGAATCAGCAACTAACTTGCATAACCCTTAGCCTCTCACTATCTGAGCTGGGTGTTGGCAGCCAACCCAATTTTTTTGATTACCCTCAAAAAGCTGCCTACACCCCTTGTCGTATTACGACAAGTCATTGTCGCATTGTGCTAATAGACATTGGTCTCTTTTCTGCAACCATTCCAATTCAATTTCGACTCAGTTTTCACAACTGCAAGTGTGAAAACACCTCTTTCGTTGATTAGACTGTCGTCGTCTTTGGTTGATTTGTTGGTTGATACTTGATCACTGGTTTATCATATGCTTGCTAAAGGTTTTATCAGACTTGTGTTCTTGATCATTATCTTACCTTGATTGCGCATTTGGATATATTTCATTGTTAAAACCTTTGGGCATGAAAGTTATTGGTCTTATTTATGAAAATTATAATGGACCTAGTCATATTGTTTTTATCCTTGCTGTGGACTTTCATTCGATTATTATATGAACAAATTTTATTACATGGCTCTAAGCCTTTGGAATACAAACACATATGGTATACACCAAATACGTTGGCAAGTTCATGAAGGTATGATAGCTATGGTTTCAAGGCGCATGAGTTAATCATATTTGATTATT
>ML797970.1:143661-155409 GCA_009831015.1 Picea engelmannii | reverse complement strand
AAATCACGAAAATAAAAATAAAATGCTTATATAGTAAAATAAAGAAAAATGAAATGAAATAATAAAAATAAAATACAGATGTGGGATTAAATAAAATAAATAAAGAAATGTACAAACTCATATATACAAAAAGTAAATCTGGATTAGTAAGGAGAAATGAGGTTGATTTCCGAATATGAATCAAGGTACAAATCTAGATTCAAGTTTCTCCTGTGGATCAAGGTTCTGATAGCATATCAAGGTTCCACACTTGGAAATGTAAGAAATATGAAAAAATGTATATTATGAAAATTTTGAATTTTCAGGATAAAATTAATGTGAAAATTAAATTGAAATCTTAAATCTGAATATTTAAAATTCAACAATGTCTAGGTTGAATGGGATTAGATTCTGGATTATAATTATGAATGCAAATCGGGGTTCTAGGTAAGGCATGTGGAACACAACAAATCGGTAATATAACATCAAGGTTCCATCATAAGAGTTCATGATTCCGCATTCGACATGTGAGTTCGAAAATAAAATACTTGTATGATGAAAACTATGGATGTATGAATTGTGAATGTTGCGATCTATGATGATCAAAATATGGATGAGTCTGGGTCAATATGAATAATATTAATGGTTTCCCATAGTCATGCATTTGAAATTTGAAGTGATCAAGTAAATAAATATGGGGTTTCTCAAGGTGAACTTTAGTTGTCCATGATTTGGCAAGGAGTTCCAAGGCTACTATAGCATGCACAAAACTTGAAGTTTCTTTCTTATGTTTCTTTTTTCTTCTTCCACCTGGGATACTATAACATGCACATACTCCTCTCTTGGAAACAATTAAACCCAACATTAATGTTAACTACAAATATTCAAGGTAAACATATTTCCAAGTATAAATTTAAAGAAATATATGCATAGGCATAAAAACTTTAAAACAAATATGTCTATCCAAAAGAATCATTCCTTCCTTAATGATATGATGATATTGCAAATTGAGTCACAATATATGGAAGTGATTTAGTTATAAAACATTTAAATATAAACCACTTCCATGTAGGACTGATACTAACAGTGAAGTGATGGAAAGATGAATCCAATTCTCTAAAATGAGTATAAACTTGTGGCACTATAATATAAATTAGAATTCATTTCCCCAATGTCTTAAACCATGTAATGAACATGGGGTAATGATGCTTCGATGTGATTCACATTTTATTATTTTGGGTCAATGGATTCACATCCAAGTGCTTTATTTTATCACAAGTATGCATTATCATTATTAAATGTTAAGAGCATTAAGTAGGAGGAAAGTAAAGGAAACGATGCAGAGAAGAAACCACCCTTCTTAGTCACTCCTATCCTACACAAACATAAGTGGGAATACCATGAATGCATTGAGAAAGAAATAATATGTGACATGACTATATGATATTTTATTAAGGTCAACTATTGATTTCTCAATGATGCAATGAGATGACATTTCAAGCCAATGTATAAGAAATTAATCTTCCCTTAAAATAAATTCCCTTCAAGGAGAAATATAGAGCATTAAAACTTGCAATCAAATAGGAAACATTCATTCAAATCCTTTCAAATAAGATAATGAAATAACATTCAACCCATTAAAAGGATATCTTGCCAAATTCTCTACAAAATGAGAAATGGGTAGAAGGATGAAATTGAAGTGAAAGAAAAATCATGTACAAGAAGCTGATTAGATTTCAGCCCCAATGGAAGGAGAAATGATGCATTATAGCGGTCATCCTAGGCTACTTATACTTTATCTTAGGATGCCTTAATACCATGATCACACTATAATATAAGCCTTCGATTTCCTTTCCTCATCCATACCATGTATTGATATCTTCTTGTTTTTGACTCAATTGTGGAAACTCTTTGATCTGCTTTGCAAAAACTTGCAACTTCATGAATTCAATAACACCGCTTCAAACCAAGGTACAACATAAAGCATGAATTTATCATAGAAAAATAGAATTTAACATAATAAATCAAACATAAGATCATAAGCATCAATAAACATGATCAATGGGTAAAAGAGTTCCAAAGAACTATTTACAAGGAGCATGTCGATGGATAGAAGGAGCATTAGAAAAAAAATACCTACATAAGAATAAAAAATAATGTACAATCAACAAATATATCTTGACCAATGAAAACCGCCTCAAAGATAACAAATCATTAAAGATCCAAACCCCTAACCCCCTAGGTATTCAAATAATATACAATAGGTTCACAGTAGTAGTGGATTAGGAATTACAACTAAATTTTTTTGTAAGGGACCCCTTTCCTTTTGCTTATAAAAGAATGTTGGATATATTGTCATGGATGTCAACAATCGATGTGATGATCTATTGTTAATGATGAATAACCACAGTTGAGATTGTCATTGATGTCAATAGTCAATGTGATGATATGTTGTTAAATGACAAATGAGATTGTCATTGATGTCAACATGTATATCAATCGGAATAAGATGTCATACATTATGCAAACAAGGAAAAGCGCAAGCTCAAGAGGAGGCACAAACAGGATGAGCGAGCAATATGAATATTAAAGCTCAGAAGGAAAAGCACATTGCACTATATATCAGGTTGCAAAAGAAATTCGTGATTATTGTTGATCATGATAGGATCAACAATCCTATGATAAAAACTCAGGAGGGTTATCAAACACAAAGATCAAAGATCAGGAGAACTAGTGACTGACTATATCAAAGCTCAGGAGAGTTAGTGAATGAAGAGCCTCAGCAGCCGTCTGATTAGAGTGAAGAAACCTCAACATCCGTCTGATCAAAAGATTGACCGATTTGATCATCTAAGTATTATAGACGATGGTCATATGGGTGACCGTGAGGTTAAGGATCATTGGAAGGACGCATGGTGAGAGATCAACATTTTGTTGACTGAAAAGTCAAAGGAAGGAGGTGATCTAACCTTTGAAGTCACGAAACGTGAAATTGCAATGAGAGTTGAACCATTGGATCACAGATGATCATGGTTCGTTGATCGTTCTGAAATCAACGGGACCGTCAGTTTAAAGGAGAACACCTGGCACTAGATCAACGAATTCAGGGATTCATGATTGGGAGAAACATCAACGAGAGTTGCTCGAAATTCCGAAACGCAAAAAATGCGAAACACTCAGCCCTAGGTCATAACCTGAGGTCACATGTAAAATAGGTTGTGGAAGAGGATCTAGCACCTTTAGTCAGGATTTTTCCATTTTGGAGATGGGGAGGTTGGACATAACATACAACAAACAAACCCGAAGTTTGAAGCCCCAAAGTCGAAAAGGCAAGACACGTTGACAAACCACGTCAGTAGAGCATGTCATATATGACATGTGGCACAGTTAGATAGTGGCAAGTGTCAAAGTAAAATTGGCATTTTAGGCACGTGTATATTGTGAATTTGAATGACACGTGGTAGCTACTCGGCACGTGCCAAGTCATCATGTGACGTCAGCAGGTTTACATCACATGAGAAGTTTCTACTTCGATTTTTGCATCACAAAAAAATACTCGAAACCTTTGAAGTCTCGAACGTCGAAATTCCGAAAGGGACACACGTCAGTAGAATGACAACTTCAGGAGATTTGACATGTTGGATGTCACGAAGACCCGATGGGAAAAGCACCGAAATTACGACAGCCATCCATCTCAATGCATGCTTAAGTCACAACCGTTGGATTTAGCAGTGTAAGGAGGAGTGTAAGGTCTAAAGCGGACCGTTGATCTGTCTACATCAAAAAAATGTGAACCATCCTATTGTTTCGGCGATATCGTAATCAGGAGTTCTAAAGTATTGGAAGTCACGAAGACTCGAAGGGAAAAATGTCGAAATCCCGTTACTGGTCCATCCCATCAAGAGAATGAATCATGTCCATTCAATTGATAAGCTCTCATGCGCTCGTCTCGCCTAAACGTGAGGTCACTGTCGTTGGTCATATGTTATAAGAGTTTTTAAAAGGAAACTATGAATAGGTCACTATATTTGGTAAGCTCGTGGTTCTGTAATGATCGGTCATATGAAATGGCTTGAAGGAAGCGCCTCCATAGTATCTAGTCTCTGTGAAATTAACAGAGATCTGTCAACAAGTATAAAGGATAAAATTGATCCATGTTGTGATCAATTTATGAAATGTATTCACGGTAAAGATAATTAAAATGTGATCATCTCATGACAAACAAAAATGAACTGATACACAGTCATAATTAAAAGAGAATTAATTCATGAAAATGAATAAAGAATAAAAAGGAAAAATGATATTAATTAAAGTTTAGATTATCATTTTAAATGAAAAGGTACAATGGTTCAAATAAAGGGACACGATGTTTTAAATTTCACACCTGTTTGAATATTATCTAAACGAGAAAACGTGGTGAGAAGAATGTGTCTCTGTGGTTCACATTAGAAGATCTAAAATAGAAGCAAAGTCCAAGATGAATAAATCTTCATTCTAATGTGCCTGTCAATGTCTAATTGAAGATCAAGAACAGAAGAAGACAAAGCAATAGCTATGCAATCCAGAACTTGATAAAGAAGACCATACAAGCAGAGGCTGCAATAGACAAGTAGAAATTACAGAAATGGTTGTATGAGTCAAATTCGATGAAGAGCAGAACAGATTGAATTGCATTATAAACTAAGGGTGGTTGGGTGGTGAAAGCGTAGGTTGAATCTCGCAGGGGAGTTGGTGCTTCCTTGTCAGTTGTAGCTGACTAAATAGGGGGTCGAAGCCTCCTACTAGTTGGTGTTGGTGAACAGAGGGAGTTGGTGCTTCCTTGTCAGTTGTGGTTGACTAAATAGGGTGTCGAAGCCTCCTACCAGTTGGTGTTGGTGAATGAGGGTGTGGGTGCATCCTTCTAGTTGTAGCTAGTAAATGGGGTGTGGCAGCATCCCTTCATTTGTAGCTGAAGAAACTTGGGGAATGTCTCTCCATCAAGTTGTAGCTTGAAAACAGTTTTGTAACAGAACTTTTTATTAGTGAGAAAAGAGTTGGTGGTTTTCCCTGTTGGGTTCCACGATAAAATCTTGTGTTCATAAGGGTTTGTTTTTCATCATATATTTCTTAATTGAATAATTAATATGTGTGCTTAATATGGATAAAGATAAAAAGAAAAATTAGGCAATACTAATTCACCCCCCCCCTCTCAGTATTGTTGGATATTCCATCAATTGGTATCATAGCGAGTTTCCTTTAAGAACAGTCTAACAAACTGAAAAGAAGATCAAAGTAAGCACACATGGATGGACAAAGGATTTACAATGAGAATGGAAATCCAATACTTAGAAAAGAAGAATACATATTTTGGAGTACAAGAATGGAAAGTCATCTAAAGGCACTGGGACATGATGTATGGAATTCAGTGATCACTGATTATTTCCCACCAAATAGTGTAAGGACTCCATCTCAAAAGAAAGCCAATAAAATCAACTCAATGACAGTGAATATAATCCTTTATGGATTACCTGATGATATCAAAGAGAATATAGGTGAATGTAACTCTGCAAAAGAACTCTGGGAAAAATTAAAAGTCCTCTACTTAGATGAGAAGTCAGTTGAAGCATTTAAATCAGAACAAAGTTCAGTCTACAACAAGTCTAGTGATGAAGATTATCTTGAAGAAAACTCAGACATTGAAGAAGAAGTCAATCTGGAAGCTGAGCTTGAAAGTGATTTGGACGAACTAAGAAAATATAAACAAAAGTGTAAACAACTAAATGATCAATTTAAGATTGTTGAAAAATTCAAGAAAGGGACTGAAGCCCTTGATAAAGTTCTCAGTTTACAAAGATTTCCCTCGAACAAATCTAGCCTTGGATATGACCACACACACATAATTAGAGGATCAAGTCCTATTACTCAGATTGAGGTTGAAGATGACATGTCTAGTGATGATACCTCCAAAGAATCTGCTCATCCTCCTAAGAAGATGTATCAAATCAAAAGAGAAGACTCGGCCATCAATAAAGGTAAAGACTCTCCACAATCTTCCGATTGCAATAATGTTGATATTGAATTCTCCCCTGCAAGTAGAGAAGAAGATTCAAATACAATAACAAAATATTATATTAGCATTTATCCCATAGAAGAAGAAGAAGAAGAACTATCAAAGGCCAAACAAAAGGTTGATTGGAGTCTCTGTGAATACCTCTATGAGCATAATGAATCAGACTATAGCTATCTTCATGACTACACTCAAGAATTTCTTGAAAAGAGTCAAAAGCATGTCTTGGAAATAAAGGAAATGATCAAGGATAGTAAAAGGATAATATATGAGCAGGACAATCATTTAGAAGAGAAAGAAGAGGAGATCAAGAGACTGAAAAATGAAATCAGTCAAGCAAAAGAAAAAAAGAAGGAAGATGATGTCTCAAGAAAAAACCTTGCAGATCTAAAAGAACTAAGGGAAAAATATGTCAATCTTAAAATCCAACTTGAAGAAGCCAAAATGAGAGAAGAAGTAGTAAGGAACCAGTTGGACAAAAATGAATATTCTTGTCATAAGATGGAAGAAAAAGTTGTGAATTTTAGAAGGAAGATTGAGAAGTTAGACACCAAAATCAAGTTCTTGAACAACTCCATGACCCTGGATGAGATTTTGGATAGTCAGAGATCACCATATGATAAAACTGGTCTTGGATACAACAAGGAAGAAATTAGAAATCTCAAGAAACCTGATGCAAGTCCTTCATTTGTAAAAAGTGAAGATAGGTCTAATGCAAGTCTTTCTTTCATAAAAAGCGAAAGCAAGTATGATGTGGGTTCTTCATGTTCAAAGAATAAAAGAAAAACTACAAAACTTAGAAGATCAGATCAAGGAAGACATCCAGAAGCTACTCATACACCTCAAAGCATGTTCAGAAGAAAGACACCTTCATGGATGAATCAAAGAAGGTATGAGAGTGTCTTTAAAGGTTATTGGTTTTCTTGTAATGAATATGGTCATAAAACCTTGGATTGTAGGCATCATGGAAGAAAACAATTTGGTATGTTCAACAACAATATAAGATGTTGGAACTACAATCATATTGGACATATTGTTGCACATTGTTATAATATGAGATGTTATAGTTGTGGTGGATATGGCCACAAACCCTATAACTGTTAGAAATCAAGAAAACAGTCAATGAGAAATGTGTCATATAGGATGACAAAAGGAGTAAACAGAATACATAATAAAAAAGAAACTGCAATAATAAATGATGAGAGAACAAAGCTCAAGAAACCAAAACACTCACAGATGTGGATAGCAAAGACTAAATAAGTGAACAAGAGTTTGGAGGATGAAACCTCTAATAAGGAGCATTCTCAAAACAAGGATAAAGAAGCTTCTGGTGCACATAATAATGACATTGATGATGAATCTCCAATGATAGAACAACAAGAATAATTGAGTGATGATTATCTCAGAAATCTTCCAATCCTATTTTAGTGGTACTTTTGAGGAATAAGAGTGATACCTAATGCACACCTAAAGAAACAATTTTGAGTGATGATTCAAGTCTATATGAACAAGTCTCTATATAATAAAAGTTGGCATCAGACCCCATATACTTCATTCACCAGGGTTACAGTTATAGCACTGTTGAAGTATCTCCTGGAAGCTTAGATTATGTCAATAATGGATAGTTCAAATTTGGATCCAATTTGAAGAGATGGATGTCAATCTTGGAAAATGAGAATCCTTCCAAGTATTATGATGATGATATTACACTCATTGATAAACTTATCACCACACTGGAAAATGGAGCTACAATATGCTTTCAGTAACAACCATGATAATGAGAGGAATTTCCCTGACAATGACATAGTCACTATGAGGAAGGGATATTTACATTATTCAAACTAATGATTCAAGACTTGAGAGGGAGCCCCACATGCCTTGCAAAGGTTCTTGGTATTTATCAGGTCACTACAAAGAATGTAAAAGGATTGGCGTAGCGTAGAAATTCCAGATATATTTCCCCTAGAGATCAAGTATGTGTCTATCATTTCTAGTAGAGGTGTAGTCTACAATGGAATTATGTGTTGGTTGATCCTTACCAATCTGTATGATTCCTTCATCCTCTTCCATGACATTGAGAGTGGCGTTCTGTTCAGAGAAACGCTGCATCAAAAGGCTTGATAAGAATCTCATAAAATTTGATGCCAGATCTGATGAAGGTATCCTTCTTGGATATGCTTCTACCAAGAAAGCATACAGATGCTATGATATTAGGTTACATAAGATTGTTGAGAGTGCAGATGTCAAGGTGGAAAATCCAAGAGTTGTTTGAATAAGAAGAGCTATAATTGCGCAGTGTTCCAGTAAGATAGCAACTTTCTGATGGAAAAAATGATGTACATTATATCATGCAGAGATAACAAGAGGAGAAACCATGTCAGGAAAAGATACCCTTTTTGAAACAAAGGGGGAGAACTATCAGTAAAAACTCAAGGGCAGTTCTGGCTAAAAATTTGAAAGTAATTAGATTAAATCCTAAAAAGACTCAATCACTACAAAAATTTGTATCAAGAAGACTACTCATATGAAACAAAAAAATCCCAAGCAACTAAGATAAGCAATTAGTAAATCAACAGGGGATGAAACCTTGTCAAGAAGAGCTACCTTTTCAGATATAAAAGGGGAGAGTAGTTAGAAGCAAAGAGAGAGCATATTGACAGGGGGAGTCATTCGTTTATGAAAGAAAAAGATTGATTACAGGAGGATCTACTAGTGGATAGAGAAGTACTTATACAAACAGATCATAGGAAAATAAACCCTTTTTCATTGATGTCAAAGGGGGAGAGAAACTTCATACAAAGGAAAACTTCATATAAAGTAAAACTTCATAAAAGAAAAGCATAAACACTGGGGGATTTTTTGCATATGAAGTTAATGGGTTGACCTCAATGACAAAGGGGGGTATTGTTGGAAATATTGTCAATGATGTCAACAATCGATGTGATGACCTATTGTTAATGATGAATAACACAACTGAGATTGTCATTGATGTCAATAGTCAATGTGATGATCTGTTGTTAAATGACAATTGAGATTGTCATTGATGTCAACATGTATATTAGTTAGAAGAATATGTCATACATTATGAAGAGAAGAAAAAGTGCAAGCTCGAGAGGAGGAGCAAACAGGATGAGAGAGCAGTATGAAAATCAAATCTCAGAAGGAAGAGTGCATTGCACAGTATATCAGGTTGCAAAATAAATTCATGATTATTGTTTATCACGATAGGAACAACAATCCTATGATAAAAACTTAGGAGGGTTAGCAAACACAGAGATCAAAGCTCAGGAGAACTAGTGATTGACTATATTAAAGCTCAAGAGAGTTAGTGAATGAAGAGCCTTAGCAGCCACTCGATCAGAGTGAAGAAACCTCAGCAACCGTCTGATCAAAAGATTGACCATGTTGATAATCTAAGTATTACAGACGATGGTCATATGGGTGACCATGAGATTAAGGATCGTTGGAAGAACACATGGCGAGAGCTCAACATTTCGTTGACTCAAAAGTCAAAGGAAGGAGGTGCTCTAACCTTTGAAGTTGTGAAACATGAAATCGCGATGAGATATAAACCGTTGATCTTTCTGAAATCATCAGGACTGTCAGTTGAAAGGAGAACACGTGGCACTAGATCAACGAATTTGGTGATTCGTGATTTGGAGAAACAATGATGAGATTTTCTCAAAATCCCGAAACGTGAAAAATGTGAAACACTCAACCTTGGGTCATAACCTGAGGTAACATGTAAAACAGGCTATGGAAGAGGAGCTAGCACCTTTAGTCGGGATTTCTCCATTTCAGAGATCGAGAGGTTGGACATAACATAAAACAAACAAACCCGAAGGTCGAAGCCCCAAAGTTGAGGAGGCAAGACACATTGACAGACCATGTCAACAGAGCATGTCATATATGACACGTGGCACAGTCAGATAGTGACAAGTGTCAAATTAAAATTGGCATTTCAGGCACATGTATATCATGAATTTGAATGACACATGGCAGCTACTCGGCACGTGCCAAGTCATCATGTGACGTCAACAGGTTTACGTCACTTCGGGAGTTGTACTTCAAGTTTTGCATCATAAGAAAATACTCGAAACCTTCGAAGTCCTGAACACCGAAATTCCAAAAGGGACACGCATCAGTAGAATGACAACTTCTGGAGATTTGACATGCTGGATGTCATGAAGACCCGATGGGAAAAGTGTCGAAATTACGACAACCATCCATCTCAATGCATGATTAAGTCACAGCCGTCGGATTTAGTAGTGTAAGGAGGAGTGTAAGGTCTAAAGCGGACCATTGATCTGTCTCCGTGAAATAAACGTGAAACATTTGATTGTTTCGGCGATATTGTAATCGGGAGTTCTGAAGTATTGGAAGTCACGACGACTCGAAGGGAAAAGTGTCGAAATCCCCTCAGTCATCCGTCCCATCGGGAGAATGAATCGTGTCCATTCAATTGATAAGCGTTCATGTACTCATCTCGCCTAAATGTGAGGTCACCGTCGCTGGTTATATGTTATAAGAGTTTTTAAAAGGAAACTATGAATAGGTCGCTATATTCGGTAAGCCCGTGGTTCTGTAATGATCGCTCATATGAAATGGCTTGAAGGAAGCGCCTCCATAGTATCTGGTCTCTGTGAAATTAACAGAGATCCGTGAACAGGTATAAAGGATAAAATTGATCCATGTTGTGATCAATTTATGAAATGTCTTCACGGTAAAGATAATTAAAATGTGATCGACTCATGACAAACAAAAATGAACCAATACACAGTCATGATTAAAAGAGAATTAATTCATGAAAATGTGAATAAAGAATAAAAAGGAAAAATGATATTAATTAAAGTTTAGATTATCATTTTAAATGAAAAGGTACAATGGTTCAAATAAAGGGACACTATGTTTTAAATTTCACACCTGTTTGAAGATTATATAAACGAGAAAAAGTGGTGAGAAGAATGTGTCTCTATGGTTCACACTAGAAGATCTAAAACATGAGCAAAGTAAAAGATGAAGAACTCTTCATTCTAAGGTTCATGTCAATGTCTAATTGAATATCGAGAACAAAAGAAGACAAAGCAGCAGTTATGCAATCCAGAACTTGATAAAGAAGACCATACAAGCAGAGGTTGCAGTAGACAAGTAGAAAGTACAACAATGGTTTCATGAGTCAAATTCGATGAAGAGCAGAACATATTGAATTGAATTATAAACTAAGGGTGGTTGGGTGGTGCAAGGGAAGGTTGGAGCCTGCAGGGGAGTTGGTGCTTTCTTGTCAGTTGTAGCTGACTAAATAGGGGGTCAAAGCCTCCTACCAGTTGGTGCTGGTGAACAGAGGGAGTTGGTGCTTCCTTGTCAGTTGTGATTGACTAAATAGGGGGTCGAAGCTTCCTACCAGTTGGTGTTGGTGAATGAGGGTGTGGGTGCATCCTTCCATTTGTAGTTGGTAAATGGGGTGTGGCAGCATCCCTTCAGTTGTAGCTAAAGAAACTTGGGGAATGTCTCTCCATCAAGTTGTAGCTTGAAAACAGTTTTGTAAAAGAACTTTTTATTAATGAGAAAATATTTGGGGGTTTTCCTTGTTGTGTTCCACGATAAAATATTATGTTCGTAAGGGTTTTTTGTTCATCATATATTGCTTAATTGAATAATTAATATGTGTGCTTAATATGGATGAAGATAAAAAAGAAAAAGTAGGCAATACTGATTCACCCCCC
>ML797970.1:123708-143620 GCA_009831015.1 Picea engelmannii | reverse complement strand
ATCAAAGAAAAAATAAAAAGGAGGGTTGTTGTGGAAACAAAAAATGGCAACACACTAGAAGAATAAATGATCTCTGTCACAAAAATCTAGGTCATTTTCTTCCAATACGAATGTTAAGGATAAGCTCATCAAATGAAGCGAAATTCCCAAATTTTATGTGTATCACAATGATGCCAAATGTTTAAAATATATAACACAATATTTCAATTACTTCCATCTAACATACCCTTTTCAAAGATCCAATTAGCGAGATAAATTTATTTAAATGGCTACATACTTTTGATTGGTTTTGGTTTGACCATGGTTTTCACTTTTTCTTTAACTTTTATAACAAGCAAACATCTACATAAGTTTGTTCATCATCTCTCTTCTCTTGACATTCCTTCGCTGCCAGTGAACATCCATATCCTTGATGAACTTTCCTATGTATCATATAAGCATGGCCCTTCTTATAGTGAGTGTCCATATCCCCATCAATTTTACTTGTACTTCCCACACTATTAATAGTTCTTTCAACTTCCTTTATTTTAAAATATGCTCACCTTTTTAGATTTGTAAACAAGTATTTCATGTGCAATTGGGTGTATAGGAAGTAGGGTGATACAAGAGTTTCTTTGATTTGTTGAGTATATGTTATGCATTTAAGTTTAACCCACAGGTCTCCCCCCAAACCATCATAGTATTATACAACTTTTTAATGTGAGGTGGATGGGGCTCAAACAAAATATAGATAGACACTTTCCTCTACTTATGTATTATCGTGCTATGTTTGGTTGGAACTTGTATTTCACCACAACTATCGATCAATACCCATAGCTAAGAACTTAATCAAGGTTTTTGTTTTAGATAAATAATCCCATGCATTACCTGACTTGAAATAATTTCTTCAATGTGTGACCATAGTTCAACATGCCCCACACTCAATCTCAAATATTAATCCTCCCAAATAAAGGATTTAAATTAGCTCAAGGAACGCCAACATTCGAAATAAGAGATGAAAACAATATCTACAATGAGAAAACAAGTGTTGAAACTAAAACAATCATGAAAAATTAAATTAAACTAAAAGAAATCCCAAATGAAAAAAAATGTATGTTATAAAACCAAACCAAAAAATAAAAAGGGAACATGGAAACATGGGAGAAAGGAGGAGAGTATGAATGATATATAAAAACATTTACATTATAGCTCCAGTAATTGCAATATTGGAAAAAGCTTCATCATACAATATTTTCACATAGACTTAAACCCATCAAGAATGATTTTTAGGATCAAGCACATAATATTTAAATCAATACAAACAAGATTATGAGTAACAATGATCAAGCAAACTGATATCAAATCAAGCTCCTTATTCCAATAATTTTGAACCTTTTTTCGTGACAACAATTTGAATTCTTGAAATGCTCAAAATTTAAAATCCAATAAATTAATGAGTAACATTTTGACAAGAATCCATGCCCTACAAACTTACTTCCATGGACAAGGTCTTCGTAAAATAATATTTTGAAAGTGCAAGAACTTCAATATCATAAATTGCATTGATTATCATTCACCAAGGTATTTTTTTCCTCTTTGATTATTAATCCTAATCATTCCAATGATTTTATGAATCGCAACTTATGGGATAAGAGAATAAACCCACTTCCATGATTGAAAAATTAATAAAAGAAAGAAATAAAATTATGTACAAATAAGAACAAACAAAGTAAATAAATCATGTTGAAAGAAAAATCAAAAGAAAACTATGGCATCCATTAAAACTTAAAAGAAGAATCAACTTGAAAGATAAGCATGGAAACTTAACATCATGGGACACACCATGAACATGATAAGAAAATGTATTTTCAGTGAAATCAAAGGCAAAATTTGGACAAGATAGGTGAACCATCCGAAATAAATCCCAAAAGACAGATTCTCGGGGTAGAGTTCACAATATGGAAGGAAAAATAAGCAAAGACATGAGAATTAATTATCAAACAACATAAAATATTATAATTAATTGACCCATATAAATTTTTCATTCTGTTTCGTGAAAAATTGAAATTTTCTGGACACCTAACAGCATAGGTTAATGGAAATGCTCAACGAAACATATTTTCAAATTATTGATGTGAAACATTCCACAAACATTCAAACACTCTAAACTCACCACCTTGAACAAGTCCCTTGCAATTTTGAAAACATCAAACTTTCAATATCAAAAATTGCATATGATATCTTTCACCAAAGTATCAATTTCTCCTTACCATGAGAGACAATTATTAATTCCAAAGATTTAAATTATTTCAATGGTTTAATCTGATGATGCAATAAGAGAATATTACAACTATGGACGTGGATTAGAATAATAATGATGGCTAAAAGTGACTCAAAAAAACAATTTATTTGAAAGATATTTCCATTAAAACTATATCAAATAACATATCAGAAACCATACATAAAAGAGATGATCAAGGAAATATTTCTAATCAAATGTCGAATTGATAAATATCATGATTGATAAATTTCAGAGATTGATAGCCTAACAATATTTTCAAGGTAATCTAGGCATAGAAGTTAAAGAGTAACACTTCCTTGAGTTGTCCAAACATGTTTTGAGTCTGTAGTGGAGAATATCTATTGCTACTAGTTATAACAACCTACTTGTATGAAAGAAGAAAATTGAATTAAGTAAGATGTCATCTTGATAGGAAAATGCATCCCTGAATGATTGACTCAATTGAAAATAAAATTATTTATAGGTAGAAATAAAGAAACTAAAACTAAAACTAATAGAAGCAAATGACTAGAAATAAATTGAGCTAAGTTCCACTATTCTAAGTTTATAAAAAACATGCTAGCTGAAAGAAGTTAAACAAACTAAAAGGCTAGTATATACATTAGAAAAACTCCAAAACTGTAATCAAATGATCATTTAAAGGCATTAAAAGAGATTGGAGTGGTCTTAATATAAGATGGAAAGAATTTTGATTCTCAAACTTTCATTAACTATGTAAATGACAACAAAATCAAAACTTGAAGGAAATTCAACTCAGAAATATCTTCCCCACCAGAATCCAATTGTGTTATAGATATCAAATTGGAAATCTTCAAGTACTTGTGATCAAGAGTTTTATTGTCATCAAAATTACAAAACAGGAACATGAACATATATCTATTCTCAAAATTCTCTTCCTTATTTTTACATTAAAATGACAATCTATCCATACAGAGTTGTTACATGAAAAACAAAGATGTCAGGTATGAATAGTGATCAGAAAATTAGTCCAAATACATAGAGAAAAATCTTTGAGAGTGCAACAATTAAATGCTTCCTTTTTATCAAAAACAAATTATTACAGAAAGTTTGTCTAAGGGAAAACATCAACATGCCAACTTTCCAACTTGTTCATGAAATTCCTTTTATATTAATACAACAAGTCTTTTTTTATTAAAATGATAAAAGGAAAAAATATAACTAACTAGAGACCAGAAAGGAAGATTAGAGTATATTAAAAAATTATAAAGAAAATAATTTATGACCTTAATTTATTAGAACAAATATTAGTTGTGGGGTTTATTCATTAGGTACAACTCAAAATAGAGCAATATGTATCCTTACCCATAAGAATAAGAAATTCTACTCATTTATTTACAGTTTAATTTATTGAAAACAAAATCAAACCTATAGTAAACAACTAGATGCAAAGAAAATAAATTGTGAGAGTTGATTTTCGATTGGTTTGGGAAACTGAGAGTCATCCTAGGACCCATCCTTGTGGATTCATAGCCTTTCCTTATGGGTGGCTTGTTGTAGAGAGTTAATGTGCAATAGAGTCCAAGTTTGGGTGGAACATTCAATGTCTATATCTAGTCGGTGTTTTCTTCTTTTAAACATAATTTATCATTGTGTTTCTCTATGTTAATATTTAATTCCATTGTATATTTAATATTATTGTTGTGATGTATTTTTATTATGCATGCTTGTTGTCTTAATTGTTATGCATGGCATGTTTAATGGATCTTTTACAATCATGCATGTTTCTTGTTAATTACATTTGCATTTATAATGTTTATTGAATTAAAGAATGGAACAAAAAAAATTATTTTCCCAAGGTGAATTTTATAGGTACCCATGGTAGTGGGTATGTTACAGATTGGTATCAGATTAAATTGTTTCCAATTTGTTGGTATTAGAGAATAAATTTATTGGTGGCATGACCCAGTGGGGATTTGGATACGTTATAGATTGTTATCTAAGAGCAATTTGCATTGTTTGGGACATATGCACCAGTTACAGGTTAAAATATTGTCTTTTGTGTAGAGGTCGAGCCGATAGTTTCTTAGGTGGACGAAACCATTCTTGAAAATCAGGAAAACAAATGAATATTTTACCATACAGTGACATCGAATGACGTGGAATCCATCTAGCAATGACAGTGAAAATCCATGATGATAATTTTCCATGGTAGGACCATAGTGGCATGTCGTGGTGGAAGAAACCATGGAAACGGTGGTAGTTTATAGATCACAAGATCTAGAAATTCTTTGAATTTGTATTTTATTGAAAACATAGATCCAAATCTGGAACCTTGAATTGTTGGAATTGTCTCCATTTGAAGGTATGAGAATACAAGATTTCCTTCAGAAAGACTTTTACTATAAACCTAGATTTGGATGTTGGAACCTCACATATAGGAACCTTACGATGTCATTAACCCCCTATAACTATAATTTTCGAGATGGATCTCCACGTTCAATCTCCCCTTGATCTCCACCATCTGATGGGGTGTATGTGCAATTTCATGCACTGAGGAAAAGGTGTAATATGGGACCCACCCATCCCTATAGAAAATAGGTGGGTGCCATGTGGACAAATGATAGGATTATAGGTGGGAATGTCAAGTATGGTGGAACCTTGTTATGTTGGAAATGCATTTATCTAGGTTCATAGAGATCTGGTATTTATTTTAAGTGAGATACATGAAAACCCAAATGCTAGATGTGGAACTGAGATTGTGGAACCTTAACCCTCCATGAGTCTAGAGATCTGGAATTTCCTTTTAATCGATTTTTTATGAAAATACAAATTTTGAATATCGAAGGAAATTCTAGGGTGGTTAGAGAAGTGACATGGAATCCCCTTAGGGTTCCATGTGGACCCGTGAGCACTGTCAGCATGCCACATCATATTTCCATGTCAGTGGCACCACATCATCCTACCATGTCAGCAGATTCCATGTCAACAAAACCATAATGACAACTTCAATTAACCTCCCTCCACCTTCAAGGTCTCAAGATCATACGGACCATCGATATCCCCTTGATCTCCACTATTCGATCTAGCAGACATGAAAGTTGTGCATCGAAGTAAAGGTAAGGGATGGGACCTGCCCATCCCCCTGGCCTATGGTTGGATGCCACATGGAGTCCTATCATTGGTGAAATATTAGCAGAGGTGGATGAATAAATGAGTTCCATGTCGAAGTAAGGTATGGTGGGGGCCTTCATTACCAAAGAACATCATCTGGGACCTGAGATTTCCTTTTAAGTATTTTCTATTGAAATTTCGATGTCAGATGCATAACCTTGTGGATGGAACCATGTTTATCCAAGAATCTAGTTTTCATCTTTTAAATTTAATTTCAATAAGGAAAACGATGGATCTTATTATCCGAAGATTTGGGAATCCAGAATTTTCTTTCGTTACCTTTTAAAAGGAAATTCAGATGCTAGATACAAAACCTTGTGGCAGAACCCTCAATACAGGAATTCGGGTTTTTGGAAAAATTCCTTAAAAAGGAAAGTCCTAATTCGGATTCCATCAGTAACCTGTCATTAATTTCCAGGAAATCTTGACATTAATTAACGAAAAATTATTAAATTTGCATAGTGAAGAAATTGAAAAAAATTGGGTGAAAATAACTTAATTTTAGGAGGCCATAACTTTCACCTCGTAGATCATATTGGGACATGGGATTAGTCATTGGAAAAATAATACAAAGGAGAATAACCTGGTATTGTTATAATTTGGATAATTGTAATATAATTCTTCATGAGTTGATAAGAATAATCACTTGTAGCTTTAAATGGATTTTTTTTTAAATGCGTAACTCTAACAAAATGGTTTATTGCACATTTTGCAAAATGAAGGGGTATAAGAATATTAGTTCAAACTTAGGATTGCATATTAGAGTCATGGAAGATGTATATGGAGCCTTTATTGATGAGAGAGAAGGAAAAGACTAACATATCAATGTTAGTAATGCAAATACGTAATCTAATGGACATAGGAGTAGAGTGGATCCAATAGAATTGATAGAGACTATGAGAATCTTGATAATGGAAATGAAACATTATAGAGCTAATAATAAGAAGATAATAAGATCACTAGAGGAGAAGAATCAAATAAATGATTAGATGATGAAAATCCTAAATTAGTTGTAGACACAAGTGAAGAATGGATTAGGCTCAATACATGAGGAAGAAGGAAGGCATCGTGCAAGGAGAGATGATTACAAAATACCAAGTCGCTCAAGAAGTGCTAGTTGAAATCATAGACATCAGACACCTCCTGACTCAGCCATGAAGTTTTATACTTATGAAGAGTCAAGGAGCAGTCCATAAGTGTCTCATGTTAGGCATCAAAGAATAATATATGAGTTGGATTATTTGTAGGGAGAGCTTAGGAAGCTTAAGACACCATCCATTTATGATGAAAGAAAAAATTAAGATGATGTTGAAGCTTGGTTGCTTGGAATTAGGAAGTATTTTCAATTGCACAACTACTCATCTAACCTAGAATCTAAGATTTCCACATAGAATTTGCATGGAAAAGATGTTATGTGGTGGGATCAATTGAAGGAAGTTAAGCACATTGATGAACGTTAGATTACATTGAATTAATTCAAGAAATATTTTTAGCAGGGGTATCTTTAAAAGAACTATTATGAAAATAAGATGAAAGAATTATTTGAGCTCAGGTTGGGGAGAATGACCATGGAAGAATATGAAAAGAAGTATTATGTGTTGTTGAAGTATGTGGGGTTTATCAAGGATGAAAAAGTGGAAGTACAAATTTTTTGGAGTGGATTTCCATATTTCTATAAAGATAAAATTGAAATAATGAAACCCAAAATTTGACAGAGAGAATTAGAAAGGATCAGTACCTATATGAGCAAGGAAAAGGTACAGAATATTTTCAGAAATATTGAAAGGATAAGAATGATGCAGGAGCATCGCTCCATGTCAGCAGTGTGCTATCCAACCAGCACATCCAACACGCATTTAATGGAGAAAGGGAGAGGCGCAACCCTCTCAATTTTGAAATTCAAAATTTCAATAAATGTAATAAGGCTTTTAATGCCAAACCATGCCTTTGTATAGGTAGTGGTTGAGGTTTCATTTAATGGTTTCCTGCAGCAAGCCTAGGGCATAGTCAGGAATGGGCATCCATTTATGTAATGTAGTCGTAGGAGCCACTCTATGATAGCGATAGCTCAGAGACGGTGGTTGAGGATAAGCTCATGGGAGCCCTCATTTTGTAAGGAAGAAATTAGAGTAGAGAGTTAGGAGGAGATACCAGAGCAGAGAGGTCTTGAGAGAGAGATGAGACTTGTTACAGTCCAGTCTTTGTAAACATTTGCATAAACATACAGATTAATAGAAAAGTAGTTTTTCCTGCATACTGTGTGTTTGATGTTTACATGTTTTTATGCATTTAATGTTTAAAGGCATAACTGGTGAAGTATTTCATAAGTTTCAATTTCATCTCATCTTGGAGTTTCTGAGTGTAAGGAGTGCACATAGTCCGCAAGGTGTGCATTGACAGAGGTGAGACAACCTCAGGAAATATCAAGAGGGATAGCATTGAAGCTTCATAAACAGAGGTGCAAGGAGTGCATAGGAAGGAAATCTATCTCGAGTTCAGGGAAGACAGAACTATTGAAGGTTATGTAGAGCTTTGCCAAGAGGGCATTGAGCGAGTGCATAGAGTGCACTAGAGAACTCTATTTCAAGTTCTGAGAAAAGAGAAATGTTGAGGAGAAGACACTAACAAGGTTTCTAAATACTCTGTAGGTTCTGCAAGGTGTGCATCGAGAAGGAGAACGCCAGGTGGGCGTAAGGAGTTTTATTTTTAAGAAAACTTCTCGAATCTGAGTTATTCGAGATCCTTGAACGTAAAGTGTGCGCAAGAGTAAATCTCTGAGAGAATGAAGCTTAGGAGGGACAACATTCCTAGAACACAGGAGAGATCCAAAGGAATTTTGATCGCAAGGGAAGCGAAGGTCAAGGCCTTTGAAACTTCAGAAAATATTCCAAGGGGAAGGAATAAGTTCTCAAGCTCAGGAGGGAGCACAACTATCGTCATATATTGTGAAAAGAATCGATAGTCATCGGATCTGGAGGAAGGCACACAGAGTTTAACCTCTAGGAGGTTGTGCAAGAGAGCAGCTGAAAGGAACGGTGGAGACACTTCGTGGAGAAGTGTCGAAATCCCGAGAGCCATAGGATCGCACCAAGTTGCGAGGGATTTAAGCCTTTAGAAGCACCCCAGGAGAGGAGTTGTATGGATGGTGGAGACACTCCGTAGAGAAGTGTCGAAATCACGTGGATCGTTGGATGAGAAGCATCAGGGGTCGTTGATATCGCACTCGAATTTCGCTATTTCAGAGTTCATGGTCTGGAGCGGCAAGTGATTTTGGAGTCATTACTTCGTGAACTCCCGGTTCACGAAATCACGCCAGCCGTCGGATCTGGAGCACAGTGGCCTGAGAGTCACTAGATCAAGGATACGTGCATAGGGTTTATTCCCTGGAGGTGCACAGGAAAAAGGATCTGGGTCGTCAGATCTAGCACCAAGGACCGATAGTCGTCGGATCTGGAAGAACGTGAGAGGGGTTTAATCCTTGGGAAGCTACACAGAAGGGTAGAACGGATGGTAGAAACTTTGAGGGAGAAGTGCCAAATTGTCGTGAGCCGTCGGATCCAAAAAAGGTGTATGAGGTTTAAACCTCGTAACATCAGAAGGGGGAGGACTCGTCAAGTCTCGAAAGCATCAGGACCGTCCATTTTGGAGGATAGGTGTCAAATATCTAAGCCCATCGGGGATTTGGACACCAGGAGTTCGAGGAGAAGGAGTCGTGAGACAAGAAGTCTCGGCTCACGAAATTGCGAAACGACCGACAACGTTCATCAAGGAGGACACGTGGCGAGTGGTCAAGGTTCGGGAAAAATCCCGAAAGGTTGTGGGTCATTGATCCACTTGGATCATTATCGTCGATTCAAGAGGAATCTAGACTATTGATCTCTCAAGTTGGAGATTTCGGCATTTCGGGGTCCAGGAGTTCGAAGGACCTAGAATTGTCTGCAGCCGGAATTACGAAATCGCAAATTACTAAAACCTGAAAAGTGGACGATGGTCACGGGTAGATTTCGGCATTTCGGGATCCCAAAGTTCGAAGGACCTAGAATCGTTGTAGCTGGAATCGCGAAAACCCGAAAGCATTCGGAGGAATAACACCAGGTCACAGGACCAGTTGTATGAAAAACGACTTAAGGGAGGAGCTGTGGAGTTAGGCCCTATTTCAGGTTTCGGCATTTCAAAAGACAGAAAACAGGAGGAATGCTTGCATTGTGATTCCCTGAATCATGAAAAGTCGGTAGCGCTTTGACGTTAATCACGTGGTCACAAAGTGGTGGTCACGTGGACAGAGGCTAAGGGAGGACCCAGAGTCGTTAAGCCCTTTTTGGTGTTTCAGTGACTAGGAGTACGAGGGACAAGGAGCCTGGGAGAGCTGGCATGCAGGAGTCCCAAAACCCCGAAACGCGAAAGGTGTGTTGGTTCAGAACAGAGAAGAGCACTAAAAGCTGAGCGCATGCATAGGTTTTCTCAAAGCCTATGCCAAAGAATTAAAGGTACCTGTGGATTCATTCAAGGGGTTCCAGCAGGAGCCCGAAGAGCCATTTCGGCTCAGAAGAAGATCGATCCAGAGACCCAGAGGTCGTAGAACCCTACTAAGGTAGGGGGTCTGCATCAAAGAAGAAGGAGAAATATGTTCATAGAAGGAAGGGATACAAACATCCTTTCAATAGAAATAGTCTTATCATATATCAACAAGATCAACCTACTAAGATTGAATCCAAGAAGGAAGACTCCTTTGGAAAAATAAGAAGACCATCAATCAAATGATGGGGATGTAAATAATATCACATGTACAAGGATTTCCCTCATAGAGAAGAAAAAATGAGGACACTACAAAACATCCAAGAGGCTACAACAGTAGAAGACATGGGTATAAATATTCCAAGGATATATGCAAGCCTAGAAGATTGACAAGAAGAACAACAATCCCATATGATTGAGGTGGATGGTAAGATCATAAATCAGTCAGTTGTTATTTTAATTGATTTAGGAGAAATCTATAGTTACATTGATCCTAAAATAGTGCACAAATTTTATTTGAAGAAAGGTAAGCTTGAAAAATCATGGTTGGTTCAGCTAGCCACCGGAACCAAAAGAAGGTTCAATGAAACTATCAAAGATTTTCCAATAAATATTAATGGAGTGAATACTAGTTTTGATATGAATATCATACCATCAAGATATTATGATATCCTAACTGGAATGGATTTGTTGGAAAAGCATCATTTTGTCTTATATTTCCTTAATAAGAAATTTACTTTTCTTGATGAAGAAGGGCAACAAAGCACTGTGAAAGGAATTTCGAGACCCATTTCTATCAGGGAGATTTTAGCCTTACATATGAAGAGATGTTTCAAGAAAGGACGTTAGTTGCATGTAGCTCATGTGGAGGATCCAGAAAATACCAAAGAGCCAATCCTTGAATATTTTCCAGTATTGCAAGAGTTTGAAGATGTTTTCAAAGAAATACCATGTTTTCCACCACAGAGGGATATAGGTTTCTCTATTGATTTAACACCAGGATTTTCCCGAGTGTCAAAGGCTCCTTACAAAATGAGTACACTATAATTAAAATAAATCTAAATGCATCTTGAATAATTTTTGAGGAAACAGTACATACTCCCAAGTGTTTCACCTTGGGGGAGCACCAATACTCTTTGTGAAAAAAAAAATGGAATGTTGAGGTTGTGCATTGACTTTACAAAAATGAATAATCCCATGGTGAAGAACAAATACCATCTACACAGAATTGCTGAACTCCTTGATTAACTAAGAGGAGAAAAGATATTTTCAAAGATAGACTTCAGATTAGGATATCACCAAGTGAGAATCAAGGAAGAAGACATCAATAAGACAACTTTTAGAACCAGGTATGGGAATTATGAATTTGTAGTGGTTCCATTTGGATTGACCAATGCACCGAATATCTATATGTTCTTGATGAATTGCATATTGATAAATTATTTGGATAAGTTTGTCATTATGTTATTGGATGACATACTTATTTATTCTAATTCACAGTAAGAGCATGAGCATCACTTGCGATTGGAGATGCAAGTGTTCAGGGAACATAAACTTCATGCCAATTTAATAAATTGTTGTTTTTATTAAGAGAAAATCCACTATTGGGGGAACATTATTTAAAAGGAAGGTATAGCAGTAGATTCAGAGAAGATTGAATCCATTAGAGCATGGCCAACACCTAGGAATATTTCAGAAATCATATCTTTTATGGGACTATTCAGATACTACAGGAGATTTATAGAAAGATTCTCTAATATTGCTCATCCCATCACTTATTTAAAAAAGAAGGGAATTAATTTTGAATGGATAGTAGAATGTGAAGAAAAATTTAATTTATTGAAGGATTTACTTACTAGTGCACCTATAATGAAGATTGTTGACCCAAATGAGAATTTTGTGGTATGTAGGGATGCATGCAAGGAGGGACTTGGTGTAGTCCTCACTTAGAATGGATGTCATTGGTTATGAATATATAAATCTTAAGAATCATGAGAGGGATTATGCCACACATGATTTGGATCTTTTTTCCATGGTTCATGCATTGAAGATGTGGAGACATTATTTAATAGGGAATAAATCTGAATTAAGGACAAACCATAGTGATCTAAAATATTTTCTTAAGAAACCAACTTTAAATTATAGGTAGGCAAGATGGATATAAGTTTTAAGTGAGTATGACTTTTACATCAAGCATATAAATGGAAAATAAATTTGTTGATGCACTCAGCAGAAGAGTACATATCATGCATGCTACAACCATTAGGATGCACCAAAAAGATTCAAAGAGAAAAAAAAAATGATGTTGTTGTTATAGACTAGCATCACCTACATGTAAAAGTCAATTTATAGCAGGAAGATGTACAACAAAATTTTAAAGAATATAAGATGGGAAAATATGGAGTACTTATGCATAAAAATAGAATTTGTGTTCTCTATTCCGAAGAACTAAAGGATTTGGTGCTAGAATGAATGCATAAGGTTCCATATGTCAAACATCTCAATGACAATAAAACAATTGCAACATTAAGAAGTCAATAGTTTTGTCCAGGATTGAATAAGGATGTTGTTGAATACATTGTAATATTATGGAATGTCAGATAGTGAAATATAAACATAGACACCCATTGGGTTTTTCTACAACCATTGTCAATTTCAAAGAGGAAATGGAAAGTAATAACCATTGATTTTATCACAAAGTTTCGAAGAAAAAAAAACAACATGATTCAATAATGGTAGTGGTGGGTAAATTGAGAAAGGTTGCTCATTTGTTCTAGTGAAGATGACTCATACAACAACTAATATTGTAGAAATTTATATGAGAGGAATTGCTAGATTACATGGAATACCTAAGGAAATTGTTTTGGATAGAGATACAAAGTTTACTTCAAACCTTTGCAGGTGATTATTTAAAGGATTTGGTACAAATCTAAAATTTATCACATCATACCATCCATAGTCATATGAGAAGATAGAGAGAGTCAACCAAGTGATTGAAGACATGTTGAGGATGTATGTGATGGATAATCCATCTAAGTGGGAAGATTACTTGCATTTGGTTGATTTTACCTACAATAATGGGCATCAAGCTTCATTGAAGATTGTTGAAGTACTTCACACACACCTAGGATTTATTTTTCCTATGTTTATTTGTCATTATGCAGTCTCCTAAATTTTGGGGAGAATATTCTCTTCAATTTGATCAGTTGAGTGGAATCTAGATGCTACATTGGGATTATCACCATGCAGCATTGGGATCATCACTAGATAATGCGCATTTTCCTTGGGATCATCACTGGACTAGTACATTACTCATGATTCCCTAATCTCCTCATCACTTCACTCTGTTTCATTCAATTAACTAAAGATTGATAGACTAGTTAACTCAAACTAGGTGGCATTTCACTCCCGTAACTGCCTGAGAGACTAGACTAGGTGGCACTTTAATCCCGTAACTGTTGGTGTGTGTCCAGATCACTCTATACCACCACTATGGCACATTAATTACTCATGTATCCTATATCTATTGTAAATTATTCACTCTTTGAGTGTGGAATGCGGTTAATGAAAATTCTTCTATTCTTTCTCTCTTCCTTCTTCTTTCTCAATTTCTCTCTGCATCTGTGTGTGGTATTTTCTAGCTAGATCTATTATGTGCATGTTCAACACATTTACATGGTATCAAATTCGACGGAATACTAAGAAAAATATACACCAAATTATTTTTGTAGGTACTGAATATTGAAGAATACAAAAAAGATGGATTGTTCACCAACAATACTTCTCATGCCTCATAACTATTTGGAGTGGAAGACAAAAATTATGCTTCAGCTCAGATGTAGAGGCTTGTACCAAATAACTATGGAAATGGAAGTATAGCTTGATTCCACCAATGAGAAAAATGACTTTCTCAATAGACAATATATGGCCATAGGATTTATTTACTTGTCTACTTCTCCATAAATTCTCCACCAAGTATATGATGTCTCACAAGACTCAACTCCAAATGAATTACGGACTAGATTGGAGGTTCTATTTGGGAATAAATAAGATTTTGAATATTTCATGCAGGAGGTTGAACAGATAGAGCCAAAAGAGAATCCATCAGAAGATCAAACATTTTATTCTAAAGAGTCTTCTACACAAATATTTGCACAAATTTGTATTCCATTAATTGAATATGATGTCTAATTCATTTCAGATTTGTTTTTTGAATTTTATGTGGAAGATATATGGCATGCATCTTAGGGGTCACGTGCAGACACTTTTTTATTCAGACAGATTTCCACACATGGAAGGACTTTAGTGTGCTCACCAAGTTAATTTGTAGAGTGGTGAAGGTGGTGAACTTATATGTTTTGAGTTTTAAATTTCTCATGCATTTTATTAATGATTTGTGAGGAAAGGGTCTCATGCATTCTTATGCTTTATGAGATGCTCATGCATATAAATTATGCTTTATGATATTTTGGAAAAACTCATACATTGTTGATGTAAAATGATTAATACTTGTGAGGGAAATTAGGCTCACGTATTTTTCATTAAATTATAATTTAGAAATTGATTTTTTATGTGAGAAACCACCTCACACCAATTTTCCATTTTTCTCACTATTAGGTTGAGAGAATCAAGGACATGGATGAAGAGTCTTGGGGTGGTTTTGAGACTTTTCCCATTATGTACTTGAAGATATTTTGATATCCTACATTCATGGATCTTGTTTTTCCTCTTTTGTAATTAGATCCTATTATTGTGGATCTAGGAGTTAATGCTCTTTCTTAAGAGGGAGTGAGGAAAAACTATAGAATTCCTTACATGCACCCTTTGTAGGGAGGAGAGTAATGGGGAGTTAATGAGTGGAGTTAGAAATCCATAATTCTACTACTCCTAATCTTTGAAAGAGTTATTCATGTAAGGTATTATTGTTCTTGATGTGTGGAGAGGTATGAGTGTGCGCAGTCTTCTTGAATCCTCATTGAAGGAGAAGGCATATCTTATGTAATCACTTGTGAGAAGGTCCCAACATCTTTTGAAGAAGGAATGAAAGTGATATGTATTCCAATTGAAGTAGATCCAGAGACGTATTCCAGGAGGGGTGAACTCCGTTACTAACATTGGTTGTCTCTCTCTCTTATCTTATCATGTGTCTTATTCCATTTTGAGTTCATGTGTGTTATGTATGATTGTTTACAAGCATGGTTAATCATGGATTCATAGGCCCTTTAATCCTTATGCAAATAATTTGTCAAAAAATGATTCTCAATTGAAAACTTGCATAGAGTGAAGTACTCTCCTGTTTTCAGATCATGTAGTATCAGAGCTAGGATCACTACTTTGCAGGATGGGAAAAGGAGCAAAGAAAGTAGAAATACTTCAAGAATTAGAAGAGATAAATCACAACATTCAAGTTGAAAATGCATATTTGAGGAGACTTTTGCAGGCTGCGGAAGAAGAGAAGAAAGATCTTCAAGAGAGGTCTCAACTTCATGGAGAAGTCCTCAACGAAATTATTGAAGACTTGCAACTTGAATTGCAAGACAAAGATGATCTCTTGGCTAAGTTGCAGCATGGTGAATGAATGGAGCACAAAGAGTCTTCTATCATGGATGCACAAACTCAAACCGAGGTATATGATGCTTCGTCATGTCCAATGTTTTCTCGATATGAAACTAACGTGGGAATGAAGATCCTCACGAAGATGGGATACAAAGGAGGTGGAATTGGCATTCATGGCCAAAGAATCACTCAACCATTAGAGGTGGTACAAATACCACGATTTTCAGGTTTGGGATACGATCAAGAGGATATTGGAGAGTGCTAAAATTTCTTTGAAGCAAGAGCCACTTCAAAACCCATTTCTACATCATCAAGTTCCAAGAGAGGAGACAAATCATCTAGTCCTAGTCCTCGTCAGATCTACATCAAGGACAACTCAGAAAGGTATGAAATTAATTCAAAGCTTTTCCTTGAATGTAAGAAAAATGGTTTATGCATTATATCTCCTAACCATGATGTATCCAAGCTTGAAACAAAGAAATTTTGGTAAATAAGATGAGCACGTTCACGAGAAGTGATACAAGACATAAAGAATCCATTTCACATCCTCGTGACAAGGATATTATGTTAAAGGAGAAGCAAAGGAACTATTTCACTCATTGCGAGATGAGTGGCCATTGGATTGGGAAATGCTGGAAAATTCATCCTCAGCTTCATCCGAAATATGGCAAGAGATTCGTACAAGCTCATGCAAAGAAGGAGGAAGAAGATGAAGGAGTTAGTCCAGTGAAAATAATCACAGAAGTAGTTCTTTAAAAGGATCAACATCTGTTTGAATGTCTTAGTAAGAAATGGATAGCATATTTACAAAATTGAGTGGGATTATCAAAGACCAGTCTCAGCTCTAGCATGTTCATGTTTGGTAATCTTGCAAGCCATTATTGTTGTCTGACAAGTTTGGGTGTGGAAAAATAAGCATGAATTCCACTTGTGTGTATTATGGATCTATTTGTATCTTTTTTGGTCATCGTTAGCATCCATTGGATTGATGCCGATAGAATTAGATGTGAGGAAGTCTTGTTCCAGCCTCTCTTCATTAACATGAAAGCATTCACAATACCTCTATCAACCCCATAATGAGGTGTGATCTAAATATCTGAGAAGATTCGAATGGGATAAATTTGAAGATGAAGTTTTCTCTACTGATGAATGAAGGGGCTGCAACCAATCTCTCTGGAAACACTAGTTCATATTTGGCATGGGATGATAGTAGTCCTCTTGAAGACATAATCGATTGTGGAAAAATCATCACCCTTTTGTGGTGGATGATGCAAAAATACAAATCAAGAGAAAGGAATGATAATGGTGGTATTGTGCAGGTTCATTATCATACCATCCATGAATTTGATGATCTCAATGATCTAGTGCAATAATGTTGTAGGCGCAACCTTTATTCCTCATGACATTTGGTTGGCGATTTTCACATGAGCGCCTCGAAAAATTACAAAATAACATTTTCAGTCTACTATAGACCTGTAGATTTGTTGTAAGTCCATCCAACATAGATCTATTGTTGCAGAGAAGCATCAGAAATGGATGGTGAGACGTGTAGTATATGATGGAGAGCGATTCGTTTATCCTCAACTAGCATCCAAAACCAATCTGAGTATGGATGTGTGGAAGGATATGAGTGTGTGATTGATTGGACGATTGGATTTGTTGCCAAAGTTTTGCATATTCCCACCAGAACAATGATTCATCTCTCCTCCAAAGAAGATTATCTCGGATGATATACTTGGATAAAGAAGACATGCCACTGTTACCCATGAACTTGCAGTTGTTGTGTAGTTCTTTGTACACACAACAAATACACTAGCGCACCCCTTGTGTTTCGAGAGGTAGTACAAACCCACAGTCATCCTGTATTTGTACTATAAGTTTGGATGGTGTTAGGACCACACAATGTACCTTTTTGCCTATACTTTTTGCCACTATTATACTCTTGATCACCCATATTTAGACTCATACTATCACTTTATCTGATCATCCCAAAGGTATACAACATCCCTTCTCATTACTATACATTTAATCTATTTTGCATAATGTTTTACATCACTCTCGTACTTGACCATTGATTAGAAATGCATAAGTGTTCAAAACTGCAGATTAGCATTTGAGGCCTATTGCTGAAACATAGAACTGTCCAAGGTCGTTGTTGCTGAAACACAGAACTGATGCTGAAACACAGAGCCGCTATACAGTCTGAGGCCGTAGATGCTGAAACACGAAGTTGCCATACAGTCCAAGGTCGCAGATGCTGAAACATGGAGCTGCCATATAGTCCGAGGTCGTAGATGCTGAAACACAGAGCTGTTACACAGTCCAGAGTTGCAGATGCTGAAACACAGAGGAAACCGCCAGGACCGACGATGCTGAAACACAAAGGAAGTTGTTACAGTCAGCGGTCAACTAAGCTCTAACCGTCGCTCCTACACAAGAAAGCCGACACAGTCAGAGCACAATTCACGTTGCTGAAACAACCCGCGAATTGCGATGCTGAAACAACATCAGCAACAACGAGAATAAGTTGTTACACCAGCCATAACAGTAATACCTCATTCAGCTCCTGTAATAGCATTCTGTTGCGTGAGACTAGGACATCCTATGCTGGTTTAGAAAGTAGATCCAACTAAATATAGGACTCAGATACACATTGTAAATTATTGTATCAAAGGGATTCTCTCTTTAAATAAGAGGAAATCATCATTCGAGGAATCGAAGTTTTATGTATTGAAGAAGCTCCAGAGAAGAGGGACGTATTCCATTTCAGATTGTAATATGATGTTTTGACAGATGAATAAAAGACTGCTTTGAGTATCCTTCTCTAGATTTCTCGTTTCAGGGGAATCTTGCGAGAAGGGAGGGCCCACCTTCTTCACAAGATTCACCCATTAGTTTAGAAGTGTGTTAGTACAATTTCTGTTTATGCTTTGATTAATTTTTGTTTGCTGAAACACTGCTTTTAATGAATTCCGCTTTGCTGAAACACTACTGACTCTGTCTTAGTTTATTGAATGAAATCCGTAATTCTTTTTATTAGCAATCTTGTGTGATGATTTTATGAGGATAGCCAGAGACTGGGTTAAGGGTTCCTCCTCAGACAGGAAGGAATCGGAACATCATGTCCTCTGTAGATTTCATTTACTTCTGCGATTGTGCTAGACAGAGATTGGGTTAAGGGTTCCTGCTCAGACAAGAAGGAATCAGAACATCCCGTCCTCTGTAGATTTCATTTACTTCTGCAAGTGTGCTAGCCAGAGATTGGGTTAAGGGTTCCTGCTCAGACAGGAAGGAATCAGAACATCCTGTCCTCTGTAGATTTCATTTACTTCTGCAAGTGTGCTAGCCAGGGATTGGGTTAACGGTTCCTACTCAGAAAGGAAGGAACCAGAACATCCTGTTCTCTGTAGATTTCCATTATTCCTGCAGGTGTGCTAGCTAGAGACTGGGTTAAGGGTCCCTTCTCAGAAAGGAAGGGATCAAACTATCCTGTTCTCTGTAAACCTCAGCTTCACAAGTGTGCTAAACAGAAATAAGGCTTAAGGCTCCTGCTTAGAAAGGAAGGAACTAGATGGCCTTGTTCTCTGTTAGATAGAGTTAATTGTCTTCTGCTTACTGTTTTCATGAAAGAGTGTTAGCACTGAAGTCTTTGTTTGAGAGTAAGGGTCATGTTCTCTGGTTGCAGAATAGTTATTCTTTCCCATTGCAAGTGTTATTCTAATGTAATCCAAGATTCTTAGATTAATCTTTAAGATCTGCAATAGGGAAGTTGATTTCCTGTGATTTAATTCAGAACTTCAGTTTATTCAAGCAAGTGTGATTAGTATAAGTTTCTTTACTACAACACTAAGCTGCTTTTGGAATTGAGCATATATAGTGTGTGGTTATCTTTGAAATAAAAAGACTTCCCTGGGTTGATGATTTATGTATCACTTGATTGTTTGAATCAATTAAGCAATTATAGAGACCAACATTTTGGCGCCGTTGCCGGGGAAGATAGCTATAGATTTCAAAAGCACTTGTGATTTCTTTTCTTTAGATAAAAAGAATGCATGAAAGACCCCAAAGACACTAACCCTACAGGTGGCAAGGGAAATGGAAAAGGAGGAAGAAAGACTTTCATTGACGAGATTTTATCCAAGTCTGAATCTGCTGCTCAACGACCAAACCTTCAAAAACAAAACTCCCAGCCTTCATTTCGAGCAATTTTTGGAACAGGGAAAGAAGTTTGGAGTCCGGAGACAGTCCAGAAGCCAGTAGGAGACATTGAGGATAGAGCAAGTGTAGTGGGAGAGCAGACAGAGGAAAACATGGATGAGTACAACGAAGAATTGCATCACGAAGAACAGGCAGGTCCTGAAGGCGAGGTAAAAGATGAAAACTCTTTCTCTACACTAGGATTCCCTATTGGCGATCTCCCTAGAGGGA
>ML797970.1:105504-119368 GCA_009831015.1 Picea engelmannii | reverse complement strand
GAAGAAGCAGTTATAGATTTCTTATTTAAAGACATCTTCACCAGATTTGGAATGCCAAAAGAATTAGTTACAGATGGGGGACCTCCTTTCAACTCTCATGGGTTCAAGGCCATCCTTCAGAAATATCATATTCAGCAGAGAATGACTACAGCATACCATCCCCAAGCCAATGGACAGGTGGAAAGCACAAACAAAGTAATAGAAGCCATTCTCACAAAAACAGTACAGGAAAGTAGAAAGGATTGGTCCCACTGGCTCCTTGAAGCACTATGGGCCTACAGAACTACCTGGAGAAATACTACAGGATTTTCTCCCTATGAATTAGTCTATGGAAAGAGTGTTGTTTTTCCTGTGGAATTTGAGATAAAAACCTTAAGGATTGTTTTAGCTGCCAACCTTGATCTAACCGATACACAAACAGCCAGGCTGCAGCAGCTTAATGAACTAGAGGAGAAAAGACTAGATGCCATTCAGCAAACAACCATAATTCGGCAGCAAAGATCAAAATGGCATGACAAAAATATAAAAAATAAGCAGTTCCAAAAAGGTAATTGGGCCCTATTGTATGATTCTCGGTTCAAATAATTTCAAGGAAAACTACGTACAAGATGGCTTGGACCTTACGAAGTAGACACAGTTTTCCCCAATGGAACAGTAAGGCTCCTCACAATCAATGACTCTAGAACTTCGTTACTTGTAAATGGTCATCGGCTCTGTCTGTACCAACAACCTATTTCTAAAGAATATTTTAAGGCCACATGCATGGTAGATGCCCATTTTCTCTTCGTCGAGGGGGTTTCTACCCCTAATAGCAATTAATTCTTTTAAGTTAATTTTTTTTAGTATTAGATTAGATCAGATTTTGTTTACTAATAATCCCTGTCAAGAAATACCATGCTACAGTCGATTTTTGCAGATTCCCAATCAAAACACAGCCACTAGAAGAGGACGATCCCACTTCAAAGAGACGAGCTCTCACGATGCAGAAACACCGTTGTTCAGCACTGTTAACTTTCACGATGCTGAAACACCACTGTTCAACACTGTTGACCTTCACGCTGTTGAAACACCACCATTCAGCATTTTTGACTTACTTCTAATGCCGAACCACCACCGTTTAGCACTCTTGACTTCTGTCTATTGCCAAATCACCACTGTCAGCAATCCGCCCCCTTTCCTTCATTACTGAAACACCAAACTCACACCTTTTTCCCCCATCACGGCTCGGCAACCTTTTTGCCACTTTTTCCCATTCCCTCACCATCCTTCATCGACGAAACAACTCTGTCCAACAATTGTTTCGCCTTTCCCTTCTGATGCTGAAACACCATTGTTCATCACTGTTGACTTTTTCCCCATTGCTGAAACACCACTGTTCAGTACCTTTTTTCTTCCCACTCCCAAAACACTACAGTCCACCATTTCCCCACCATCCTTCATCGACGAAACAACTCCGTCCAGCAATTGTTTCACCTTTTTCCATTGCTGAAACACCATTGTCAGCAACCCTTCATCATTTTCTCCGATGCTGAAACACCACTGTTCAACACTTTCGACTTTTTCCCGATGCTGAAACACCACTGTTCAGCACTTTTGACTTTCTTCCGATGTTGAAACACCACCAATCAACACTTTTGACTTTCTCCTGATACTGAAACACCATTCATCAACAGTTCTTCATCTACAGCAATTGTTTCGTTCTTCTCTGTTGCTGAAACACCAGTCTTTCACCATCGTCTGACAGCAAGCTTCTACGCCCTCAAGTTATAGTTCATTATTCTAGTCAGCAACCCTCGACACAATCAAAGGTCTCCGCCATGACAGGACTACCACGGATGGGCATGATATCTTGTTGGCAGAACGAATCAAACGGTAAGGCGAGGTACGCAAATATTATGTAATTCAGTTAGGCTATAGTTAATGAGAAAGATTTTTTAGCCATTATGACCATTCAAGTGCAATTATTACTAGTCGCACTTGACAAGAGGGGAATTACACATCAAATCCGTGATACCATCATTTCACCTGATTTCACCGCCGCCATCCCCATTTCACCACCTTTTCGCACATTTAACCACTATTCCTGCATATAGTCCCTCGGAAAACTCACTTTGTGCCAGAGCTGATACACAAACTCTCGACGTTGTATCTTACTAAGCTAGTAGCCATGGGAGGAGCTGTCATACGAAATGAACCCACCACCACAGCGCTGCTCAAACACTATCCTACAGCATATCAAATCTTCGAGCAGGCAGGGTGGCTTAATTACTTCCGCAAGCTTCAAGGATATAATGAACAGCAAGTCCTACAGTTCTCCCAAAATCTTCAGGAGAACCATTATGTCATCACAGGCATCCAAATATCTGTAACAGAAGAAGACATAGCAGCAGTCTCAGGCCTCCCTAGCGATGGCACTCATATGTTCAGTCGAAATCATATCATCAGGGATGTCCAGCAGAGCTTCTTCCTGCCTGAGGAAAGAATTGTATTGAAGGGCAGGGGTGTTCAGCTCATCTCACTGCCACCCCCATGGTCGAAGGTTGCCAGATTCATCAAGCACTACCTGACCTGTGAAGGTCGCTATTAGGTAGTCTACCAACACGACTTTATTCTACTTTCTCATTTAAGGCATAAAAGATGGGTCAATCTTCCCTATTATTTGTTGGGTTGTTTGAAGAATATGGCACACTACTGTCGAAAGGCCAAAGATCCAACCCTGTCACTTACCCACCACCGTCTTGTTCAATTACTCATCCACAGAGGTTTTGACCAACAAAACCGTCCACTAAATAACCCACCCATAAACCCTCAACCAGCTGCCGAAATCCCCCAGGAGCAGCAACCGCAAAACCCCCCAGACTCCCCCGAAGTACCCAATATCCCACCCACAGAACCAACCAGTCCAGTCAATCCCCCTACTCTACCAAATCCACCGCATACCTTACCAGAGTCATCCACTCCTTCCCTTCATATTCTCAGTGATGAATCTAAACCAGATAATGTCGCCTACCCCATTATTAACGAAAGACCCTCACGAAAACAAAAACAAATTTCCCCCTTTCCACCCTTCTTGCGCAAAAAGAAAACAAGAGCCTCAATGAGGCCACCCTTTATGACCATGACCCTAGACCCCCCACCAATTCGACTAACACCCCGTCCACCTCCAACCTTTCCAATCCTGGGATCTTGGCCTATTCCAACTACGGGCACTGAAACACAAGAACCAGATGCCCAAGATACTGTAACACCATCTGTCTCACATAAAGTAGCTGAAACACAAGAACCAGCTACCCACTCAGTGGCTGAAACACAAGAACCAACCATAGTTGAAACACAAGAGACAGCTATGGCTGAAACATAAGAACCAGCCACTGATATTGACATGGAGTTACAGGAACTAGATGCCCAGACATCATTTGTTTCAAATAAAGTGGTTGAAACACAAGAACCAGCCACTGACTTCGAAATTGAATTACAGGAATCATAGGCCCAGAATGCTGCAACACTACCCTCCTCAAGCAAAGTAGCTGAAAAACCAGCTACCCATTCAGTGGTTGAAACACAAGAACTAGCCACTGACATTGACATTGAGATTCAAGAATCAGAGGTCGAGGGTGCTGTAACACTACTCTCCTTACACCAAGAGGCTGAAAAACAAGCATCGACTGCCATACCCACAGCTCCTCCTCAACAACCAGAAGCAACAATGGAATCTATCTTGAAAGAAAATGAGTTTTTAAAGTCTCAATTGGAAGCATATCAGCAAGAATTAGCCAGGTCTAGGGAAGCATATGAAAAAGAACTAAATTTTCACACCTTAGCTCGAACAACAACCTTGTCAGAGGAGACTACAGAAAACATGTGTAAAGAATATATGTGTTGCCAATGTGGCGATGTTTACTATCAGGCAGGCTATAAGGTAATTCAAGTCCCAGTGCCAGGAGAAGCCCCTACTCCTTTACCCTTTGTAGCCAAGGAAGAACCTCCTGCAACACAAGAACCAGCAGGCCCTCCTAAGCCCAAGGAAGAACCTGCTGCAACACAAGAACCAGCAGGCCCTCTCAAGCTTAAGACTGAGCCCAGCATTGCAACAAAAGAAGCCCCTACCTTTGTCAACAAGGCTGTACAGACAGTGCCCATGGAGGAATTTACACCTCCCAACCAGATCAATCTCTCCACTTCTAGGGAACAATCTACTCAAACCTTACCACATCCCACTACTTCCAACGCTGAAACACAGACTCAGCTATGGGATGAACACGCAGAAATACAAAAATGGAAGAAAGAATATGCTGAAACTCAAGCCAAAAACATGCAAGTGAACAAACAAATTTGGATCAACCATACTTACTCAAATTGGGAAGTATTAGAACAGACACGCCAGGAAACTCGTGAGCTTAAGAAGAGGAACAAAGAATTGAAAGGTAGATTGGTCCTGGTATTTGATTTGGTGTAGAAGCTACTGGCCACAAGGAAGCCATCTTGCAACTACTGCTTATTCCTAATGGAGAGACTCACATGGTTCCAGATCAAGTCCATTATAGAAGGTAAACCCCATGCAGTAATACAATCAGCAGATTTTATCAAAAATTTTGTAGCTGCCTCTACCAAGGATCAGCACCTCCTCTGTGAGGCATACTTTCATAATGAGGCTATTCCAAAAAACAGGTTGCTAAACATAAATCCCCTTGTTGGGGACGTTCAAATTCGAGTATTTACTTCCTTTCTCTGTAATCAAATTTTGTGGCAAGATGACTTTTTGGCTGCTAAGCACAATGAAGACAAACGCCTCCTCTGGATTAGACCAGAAACACAGAAGGCAACCACTTTTATCACAGAATATTATGAGTTCTTAAAACAACCAGGGGTGACTGAACATGTTCAACAGCTACAATCAGAAGTACTCCAGGACTGTGAACATATCATCCGATCCATAGAGATTCCTACCCTCCAGGCCAATAACCTGTTTTGGCAGCAATCCACAGAGAAGAGACAACAACACAATCCTTTTGGTCCTGCCAACCTAGAAGTAGCAATTTCCAGGATACCCAACTACATCCAGTGTGTTAGACATTGTGCTAAAAACTGGATAGGGTACCGGTTTTATTTTCCCATTCTCTGGTTGCCAATAAAAATGTATCAAGTCAGTTATAAGCTGCCTAAGAAGGTAGAAACAATAGCATGGCAAAGATTGCAGTAGGTGCAAGGGTTCAGAACGTCGATAGACAGTACCTCCCACAGTTATAGCTTGAGTAACTTACATGATCAGAGTCGGTATCCAGACTCTGATTCAGAGTGAGATTCCTGAGGACACGCAACACCTTGAGTTGGGGGGGATGTTAGGACCACACAATGTACCTTTTTGCCTATACTCTTTGCCACTATTATACTCTTGATCACCCATATTTAGACTCATACTATCACTTTATCTGATCATCCCAAAGGTATACAATGTCCCTTCTCATTACTATACGTTTAATCTGCTTTGCATAATATTTTACATCACTCTCGTACTTGACCATTGATCAGAAATGCATAAGTGTTCAAAACTGCAGATTAGCATTTGAGGCCTATTGCTGAAACACAGAACTGTCCAAGGTCATTGTTGCTGAAACACAGAACTGATGCTGAAACACGGAGCCGTTATACAGTCTAAGGTCGCAGATGATGAAACACGAAGCTGCCATACAGTCTGAGGTCAAAGATGCTGAAACATGGAGCTGCCATATAGTCCAAGGTCGCAGATGCTGAAACACAGAGCTGTTACACAGTCCAGAGTTGCAGATGATGAAACACAGAGGAAACCGCCAGGACCGACGATGTTGAAACACAAAGGAATTTGTTACAGTAAGCGATCAACTAAGCTCTAACCATCGCTCCTACACAAGAAAGCTGACACAGTCAGAGCGCAATTCACGTGGCTGAAACAACCCGTGAATTGCAATGCTGAAACGACATCAGCAACAACGAGAAGAAGCTGTTACACCAGCCGTAACAACAATACCTCATTCAGCTCCTGTAATAGCATTCTGTTGCATGAGACTAGGACATCCTATGCTGGTTTAGAAAGTAGATCCGACTAAATATAGGACTCAGATACACATTGTAAATTATTGTATCGAAGGGATTCCCTCTTTAAATAAGAGGAAATCATCATTCGAGGAATCAAAGTTTTATGTATTGAAGAAGCTCCAGAGAAGAGGGACGTATTCCATTTTAGATTGTAATATGATGTTTTGACAGATGAATAAAAGACTTCTTTGAGTATCCTTCCCTAGATTTCTCGTTTCAGGGGAATCTTGTGAGAAGGGAGGGCCCACCTTCTTCACAATATTCACCCATTAGTTTAGAAGTGTGTTAGTACAATTTCTGTTTACGCTTTGATTAAAAAATTTTTGCTGAAACACTGCTTTTAATGAATTCCGCTTTGCTGAAACACTATTGACTCTGTCTTAGTTTATTGAATGAAATTCATAATTCTTTTTATTAGCAATCTTGTGTGATGATTTTATGAGGCTAGCCAGAAACTGGGTTAAGGGTTCCTGCTCAGACAGGAAGGAATCGGAACATCCTATCCTCTATAGATTTCATTTACTTCTGCGATTGTGCTAGCCAGAGATTGGGTTAAGGATTCCTGCTTAGACGAGAAGGAATCAGAACATCCTATCCTCTGTAGATTTCATTTACTTCTGCAAGTGTACTAGCCAGAGATTGGGTTAAGGGTTCCTGCTCAGACAGGAAGGAATCAGAACATCATGTCCTCTGTAGATTTCATTTACTTCTGCAAGTGTGCTAGCCAGGGATTGGGTTAAGGGTTCCTGCTCAGAAAGGAAGGAACCAAAACATCATGTTCTCTGTAGATTTCCATTATTCCTGCAGGTGTTCTAGCCAGAGACTGGGTTAAGGGTCCCTTCTCAGAAAGGAAGGGATCAGACTATCTTGTTCTCTGTAAACCTCAACTTCACAAGTGTTCTAAACAGAAATAAGGCTTAAGGCTCCTGCTTAGAAAGGAAGGAACTAGATGGTCTTGTTCTCTATTAGATAGAGTTAATTGTCTTCTGCTTACTGTTTTCATGAAAGAGTGTTAGCACTAAAGTCTCTGCTTGAGAGTAAGGGTCCTATTCTCTGGTTGCAGAATAGTTGTTCTTTCCCATTGCAAGTGTTATTCTAATGTAATTTAGGATTCTTAGATTAATCTTTAAGATCTGCAATAAGGAAGTTGCTTTCCTGTGATTTAATTCAGAACTTCAGTTTATTCAAGCAAGTGTGATTAGTATAAGTTTCTTTACTACAACACTAAGTTGCTTTTGGAATTGAGAATATATAGTTCGTGGTTATCTTTGAAATAAAAATACTTCCCTGGGTTGATGATTTATGTATCACTTGATTGTTTGAATCAATTAAGCAATTATAGTGACCAACAGATGGGATGATGTTAATCCTATGACCTCAAATTCACCTTTGCATCGATGATATAGATCATTGATCCTGTGTCAATTGAAGCCTGAAAGACGATTGAAGAGGCATTCATAGGATATTATGGAGAGAAAAATATTATGCGAGGAGCAACTACAAGCTTATTCCAGATTTTGGCACCATTGGATCCAACGAGTTGAGAGGTATCCCATCAGATATCGCCAAAGGAAGTTCCATGGAAATATCAATATTAAACATTCATCTGTCACCAGGATAGAGTCATCAATTTGATTGAAGGAAAAATGGTACAAGAAGGCGTAGGCATCGGCGTTGTTATCTAAACTAAAAGATAGTTTTCTGATTGTTGTCAACTGGCAGTGGTGCAATGATAGCATTACTGTTCTCCCATATGGTCGTACCGGGCGAGGAAAATCCCAAACAATATGGTATCTCTATTTGTTCGAGAAGCAAGTTGCATAAGGCCTCCATGAGTGTGGACTTGGTGGGATTCCAAAGTCCATGAGCTCAAACATCGGGTGGAAACGTCATCTAAATCGCATATATTTTGCACCATTCAAAATCATGAGCAAATTTTGGGGGATTCCAAAGCTCATGAGTAGTCCACATTGATGGAAATTATGTTTTAGGTTCCCTGGAGAGATCCCACATCATGTGGTAGTTCCAGATTGATGGCAGGTGGCATGATTCCAAACGAATTTGTAGGTTTGGTGGTCGATCATTGAAAGGATCGACATCAATCCTTCAATTCGCTAAAGATGTGGAGTCATTATTTACTTGGGTGGTTGTAATGCCATAGCCGGATCCTCCTAGTTTCTAAATTTACTAGAATTCTCAAGCATTGAGTAATCCATTGCATGGCATGTAACTTCTACAAACCTATGGAGACTTGTCATGTGAGGTATGCAATATTAATGGTAGTGCTGACTGATTTCAATATCAATGCACATCCTTGTCCATGGAATGTTTATTAGAAGACTCTATCCTTTTAAATTAATCATCTTGCACTCAGAGAACCAGGACCTTCAATATATGCTTGATCGAAACTTCCAACATCAATCCTACCTCCAAGGGTAGTCATTGATGAATCATCAAAGATCTTCCACTTCCTTAAAGCTTGTTCCGGTGTCATTCCTAAATGATAATCGTCATTGTCCTCAGGCTCAACATCAAAAGGTTTCCACTGCTTTAACAGCTTTCCCAGGACAACAACTACATAACCCATGTCAGGGTGTGCATTAGGCTCTCGTTCAGTACAATGGCAGGAAAGCCTAGCCATGGAATTAATGCTAGGGAAACAAAACTTGGGTCATGTTGCAGAGCACTAAGAGTTGCCAATGGAACCAAGGGTAGAGAACCACCAAAGGCGCAAAACCTTGGTCCTATGTCACATGGATATAGCGCTTGATGGAATTAAAACTCATGGTATTTTAGAAATTTTAATTTGGTGTGCCTTTTTAGGTGGATTTTTATATTATAGTTTTGTGTTATATACTGTTAAGGCATATTGTTGCTAAAAACCAAGTGCTCATACCTAATGACCATCAAAGGAATATTGGGCATGATGCAAATTTATGTAAAAGGGGGTTTGAAAACCATATATGTTTCCTTTTTTGTGCATCATTTTGGCACATAAAAATTGCCTTCAAATTTGATGTAATTTCCATGGGAGGGCTATAGTTTGGCCATACTGCATTTGTTTGGCATCATGTTTGGCATGAGAATTGTCTTTGAATTTTGATGTATTGGCCATGTAAAGGTCTTGATGTAAGCATGAAATCATCATGTAAAAAGGTTATGAATTATTGTAATGGTTTTTTATCTACTCTTGAGTGAGGAGAGTGAGAGGAGTTATTGTTGCGCCTTAAGCCTTCATTGGCTTCTTTGTAATCATGATGTAAACAGTTGATTGAGGCAATTTTCCTACGCCATTTTGGTGATTCATTTTAAACTTGACCAAGAGTGTAGTTATAAACTCTTGTCAAGTAAGGTATGCCAAATATTATGGTACATGTATCATCTGCTACAGGTTGCAATATTATGCAGGTGTGCTTCGACATTTCAGCTCTGAAGAATAGAGGTGAAGGAGACTAGGGATGTGCCTTTCCAAACATTTTCTTTAAAGTGGTTGCAAGTGTTGGATTGGCATATTGATTCTGAAGTACGCATGTGAAGGAGTCTTGAAAGAATGCACCTTTTGAGGACATTTGCATACAGATAGAGTTGATACTTTTGGATACCAAAAGTTTCTTTGTGGGGAAGCGTGATCTGGATAGATTTTCACACATGGAAGGACTTTACTGTGTTCACCAAGTTAATTTACAGAGTGGTGAAGGTGGTGAACTTATATGTTTTGAGTTATATATTTCTCATGCATTTTATTAATCCTTTGTGAGGAAAGGGTCTCATGCATTCTTATGGTTTATGAGATGCTCATGCATATACATTATGCTTTATGAGATTTTGGAAAAAATAATACATTATTGATGTAAAATGATTAATACTTGTGAGGGAAATTAGGCTCATGTATTTTTCATTAAATTATAATTTAGAAATTGGTTTTTTATGTGAGAAACCACCTCACACAAATTTGCCATTTTTCTCACTATTAGGTTGAGAGAATCAAGGACATGGATGAAGATTCTTTGGGCGGTTTTGAGACTTTTCCCATTATGTACTTGAAGATAGTTTGAGATCCTACATTCATGGATCTTGTTTTTCCTCTTTTGTAATTAGATCCTATTATTGTGGATCTAGGAGTTAATGTTCTTTCTTAATAGGGAGTGAGGAAAAACTATATAATGTCTTAGGTGAGCCCTTTGTAGGGAGGAGAGTAATGGAGAGTTAATGAGTGGAGTTAGAAATCCACAGTGATACTACTCCTAAGCTTTGAGAGACTTATTCATGTAAGGTATTATCCTTCTTGATGTATGGAGAGGTATGAGTGTGAGCAGTCTTCTTGAATCCTCATTGAAGGAGAAGGAATCTCTTATGTAATCACTTGTGAGAAGGTCCTAGCATCTTTTGAAGAAGGAATGAAAGCGATCTATATTCGAATTGAAGAGAATATGGATACATATCCTAGGAGGGGTGAACTCCGTTACCAACATTGTTTGTCTCTCTCTTTTGTCTTTTCATGTGTCTTATTCCATTTTGAGTTCAAGTGTGTTATGTATGATTGTTTACAAGCATGGTTAATCATGGATTCATAGGCCCTTTAATCCTTATGCAAATACTTCGTCAAAAAATGATTCTCAATTGAAAACTTGCGTAGATTGAAGTACTCACATGTTTCCAGATCACTTTTCCATGTGCAATGCATGGATCTCAAGAGACAAAAAGGGAGTCGTGCACATCAGACTCAATTCTAATGTTTTCTGAGAAACATTTTTAGAAAAAAAATGGATATTTAAATTCCTCTTGGGAAAATATCCAATTTCAAAAAACAATCGTCTGAAACGGAGTTCGGGAATTGAAGTTTTGATCATTTTAAAATCAACAAAATTTTAGCGTTTTTCCGAAAACGACTGCACGGTTTTCAAAGTTTCATCCAAAATTTATTTGGATATTCTTCATTACAAGAAGAGAAAGTGGATATGTGTGTAAATCTCAATGGTGCATCTACTTCATCAGATCCGTGCATACATATACATCTTCAACAAAATCTTCAACGAGCACAAACTTGCAAAGTTGTGAGGTCTTCTTGGAGTGAAGGACATGGTTGCTTAGCAACTTCTTTTTGTTCATTCTCATTTTTTTTTATGCATTGTAATTTGAAGGGGGGGTTTTCCCATGAGGTTTTACCTCTTTCTTCATTTATTTCAATTTGTATTTGGGTACCTAACATGGAGTCGTTGTTGGGACCCATTCTTTATTTTCACCATATTGATGTTCCGGNGGGGGGGGGTGGAGTACTTCACACACACCTAGGATTTGTTTTTCCTAAGGTTTTCCCTATGTTTATTAGTCATTATCCAGTCTCCTAAATTTTAGGGAGAATATTCTCTTCAGTTTTCACTTCAGTTTGATCAGTTGAGTGGATTCTAGATGCTACATTGGGTTTATCACCATGCAGCATTGGGATCATCACCAACTAATGTGCATTGTCCATGGGATCATCACCAGAATAACGCATTACTAATGATTCCCTGATATCCTCCTCACTTCACTATATTTCAGTTAGTTAACTAAAGGTTGATAGACTAGTTAACTCAGACTAGGTGGCAGTTCACTCCCGTAAGTGCCCAAGAGACTAGACTAAGTGGCAGTTCAGTCCCGTAAGTGCCTAAGAGACTAGACTAGGTGGCAGTTTACTCCCATAATTGTTGGTGTGTGTCCATATCACTCTATACCACCACTATGGAGAATTAGTTACTCATGTATCCTATATATATTGTAAATTATTCACTCTTTGAGTATGGAATACGGTTAATGAGAATTCTTCCATTCTTTTCTCTCTTGCTTCTTCTTTCACAATTTCTCTTTGCAAATGTGTGTGGTATTTTCTAGCTAGATCTATTATGTGAAAGTTCAACACATTTACAAAGATGAGCCTATTTTAAGATTTGTATGGTAAAAGTGTAATACTCTAGTGAGCTGGTACAACCCAACAAATAGAGTAGTACTTGGGCCAAAATTGATCAAGGATGTGGAAGACTAGATGGTTGAAATTAAGAAGAATTTGAAAGAATCACAAGATAGGAAGAAGAGTTATGCATATAAGAAAAATATAGCTAGAGAATTTAAAGCAGGAGAGCATGTACTTTTGAAAGTAAATCCTAAGAAGATATCATTGAAGTTTGGTAGTTGTACCAAGCTAATAGCCAAATTATGTGGTATATTTGAGATATTGGACAAAATAGGTCCAATTGCATACATGTTTTCATTTCCTTCTTCCATGAATGGGAATAATGTATTTCATGTATCTTTGTTAAAGAAGTATGTCCATGATCCTAACCCTGTTATTGATTAGAATTTGATTCAGGTGGAGCCAAAAGGATATTTTCAAGCCCATCCAATGTGCATATTGGAAAGAAAGGTTAAAGTTCTTTGAAATAGAGCCATAGGATTAGTAAAATTTCAATGGACCTGCTACAGTCCTGAGGATGCTACTTGGGATCGTGGGGATTCCATGCGGGAAGAGTACCCATGACTTTTCGAAGACTTTTGAAGTTTTTATTTCTCTTTTGTATATGCATTGAGGGTAGTGTCAAAATAAGGGGGAGAAGAATGTAATACCTCATTTTGAGTCCCCATATTTATATTGTATTTTTTTTGTGTGAAAGGTCAGAGTGTTTGAAAAGTTAAAAAAAAGTTGGAGAGCCTAGGAAATGTAATACTTTGAATATTTTTAATAATAAATGCATTGTTGGCTGCAATAAAAACAAGGAAAAGAGTTATAGTGGGCTATGATTCCATGAGAGAGGGGGGATGAGTGGCTAATCCTTTATTTTTATATAATTTTATTTTACCCATCTTAATTTTAGTGATAAAATGAGGGGTCATTTGAGCTCTTGGGAAAGCTATGTTATGCATTGGAGTTGATTATATAAACCTTGTTTTTGGGTTGAATATGAAACCTATATGTATCGAGTATGTATATGGCTTGTAACACATTAATTATTCATGCAAATTACAATACATACACAAGCTACAAATGAAACATTTGTCCAATTTCCTCCACAATGGTAAATTTCATACCATGAGCATTCATAATCCAATATATGGATAAAATATATATAACTATCACTTATCACATGTTGTGTGTGTGTGTACATAATCTTAAAACAAATAAGCAATCATTATTGCATAAATACCCTATTGGGTATGTTCATATACAACAACAATCCACAACCACAACATTTCACTTGTGGAATCAATAATCTATCATCTATCACTATAAATAAATTGAAAGTTGTATATGTAACAATACATATTAGTTCACACATGTAACCCCAAACCAAAATGTACATTTTACCTTTTTATCGCAAAGATTGTAGATTAAGGTTAGGAAAAGACTGAGCCAATCCACAAGAGTGAGACAACTATGGGAGTAACTACCCATTGTCACATTAGATAGATACTCCCCTCGCTTTAGTGATGATAATACACCACAAGGGAAGGATCTCAGTTACCCTATGGGAATTGAAACGAAAAGTGGTAGAATGATAAATGAAACCCCTATAGATCAAGTTTGGAAGTGGAAAGAGGCTTGGAAAAGAGTCTTTTTTATGAGGGGAGGTTTCAAAAGTGTTGTGTACTTGCAATATAATGTTAAACCTGCTCAAGACAAGAAAATTGTTCGAAATAAATCCAAATGATAAAGGGGACAAGCAAGTGAAGCTTGTTATCCTAAATTTCAGAAGTAAATATATATATATATATATATATATATATATATATATATATATATATATATATATATATATAT
>ML797970.1:93024-105454 GCA_009831015.1 Picea engelmannii | reverse complement strand
AATGATCAAGTACCAAACATGTAGATAAATTTCCAATACTTAAGAAAAATCTTAGATGGTAAAATAAGGCTACTAAATGAAGTTATCAACAAAGTATTAGGGTCAATTATGGTTATGTTGGGCCCTTTGTTTTGAAGAACCAGTTTTGCAGATGCATAAAGGTTGTGTGGAACCCATATCACATCATCATTAGATACAAGTGACAGAAAGCTAGATTCCAGTGCACTAGCAAGGAAAAAGAGTTATGAGCCAACTAGAAGAGAAAAAAATGATATGGAACGCTCATGTGCATTCCAAAAGGATACGGAATCAAGAAAGAATAACAACATAATCAAGAAGCCAATAACCCACATGGAAAATTTATAAATCATGGAGTTATGTAATGGGCTGGGATTCGATTTTGTTGGAGGTTGTTCGATTTTATTCGAGGTTGTTCTAATTTGTTGGATTATGCTCTCTTCTATTTTTTTCTTTTTTAAGGTTATGTTCTAGGTTTTCCATTGGTTCTATGTTTATTTCTCTATTGTTGTGGGGTTTTGAGTTTTGTTATTATTGATAATTACTGAGAAATAACTGCAACTACACAGAATGTGAGAGCCTAGATCGGATATCTCATTACTTATCCTATTATATGAGTATTGATATGAAGAACAACTATGTGTATGACAGTCTGGGGTATGAATATATGATGGATTATTCAGATACTTAAAATTTTTGACTATGAGGATGAATACATGGTCTCTTTCTTGCATAATTTATCTCATGATGTGTATTTACTAATTGTATTACTATTTTAACAACTGTTGTAATGTATGTGTTTACTTTAACGTTGCACAACACAGACTGGTCACTGTCTTTAGTGATCTAAGGCTTTCAATGCTATGATCTATTTACATTTAAGTATGAAAATGTGTTATGATGTGATAGATCTGATGATGTGTCTATGAAATTCAATTTATCACACAAAGTCTCGGCTGCACTTCGAGTGAGACTTCCTTACCTTGTGGAAGGTTGAATATGCCAGTGCAGCTAGACTACAACAATACCTTTGTTGGTAACCACTGAGAACCTCGATCTCAAATTCTGCTCCAACAAATGGTTTTGTTGTTGGGACATGAATTCTAAGTGAGTTTTCATAGGATACAACATCACATATTTATGTCTAACATTGAAAAGTGGTGGGAAAGAAGGTGCGACGAGTTTATATTTCAATATACTAATTCACATCAAAAACATTCGAGGGTTGTGAAGGATGTAGTATTTTATTCGAAACCAACCAACGATTAGTACAAAATATTCTGGATCCAATTCCAAAAGGAGGTCTACCAGTGGCTCGACCTATTGCAAGAAGCACCATAAATTAAATATCACATCAAGAAAATATTTAATTGGACAATTGAGCGGCTCACTGCTCTTCATAAGTTGGATCAACATATTTGTCGAGTTGTGGAATTTTGGGTCCAAACTACCCTTGAAGGATATATCATTGAATTTTTCGGGGAAAATCACCAGTCATTCTCAAAGGTAGAAGCAATATTTTACAAGGGATACTGAGGGAGATTACTCAGATAAATTTTGTTGAGGATGAAGATGTTTTTGGTGGAAGAAGGAATGTTACCGGTTCCTTTGGTTGAAATGGTTGAGTAAAACCCTTTGTGCATGAGGGGAAGGTGATTCATGCGAGGATCCATGAGTTAGGATATTGAATTTCTTTAGGTATGGGAATTCATCGTGAGAAGAGTGCCAGAGACAACTGGGCTTAGAAAATATTTTTGGTGCTTGAAAAGAAATGGCGACAACAGATGTGAAATTTGATGAAAAGGATTGATCAATTGTGCAAGGAGATTAGCCTTGAGAAGAGTCATACAAGAGAGTTAGATAAGTTGAAAGATTTATGGTTACGTGGAAGTTTGGTCAACCAATGGTTCAAGGAGAAGTTTGGAGAAAAATATGAGAGTTATGGAGAGAATAGATGAGATGGAGAAAATTTGAAAGAAATAATAACGATCGGAGTCACCACCAAGTATCAAGACTCAGTTGTAAACTCTGTAGAAGTTGTGGGAGAATCAACCCTTGCAGTTCTTGAAGATGTGAAGTATACTACAGGACCTGATACAATATGGCCTCTTAATGTGACCCCCCAGGTGAAAGAATCTCATCCTGAAGACTCAAGAACCATCCTTGGATCGTCCATTCCCTCAGCATAATCTTCCAACTAGTAAATTATACAATAAACTCTCCTATAATTCATGTCATTTCTCCTTGTTCTAGTCCAACCAGTTCAATTGGTACTAGTAGAAGTAGAATGGAAAATTCTTTAGTTTTATCCCAACTAGGACCTTTAGGATTTATCTTTATAGGGTCCCCAACTCCTCCCACGACGCATCAGTAGACTGAATCCCTCACCTAATACCCAGAATTTTAGGGTAAAGGGGATGAGGATGTGGAACACAATTGGTTCCATTGTGAGGCCATTTGGCTGTCTCTTGGAACTTTGGATGCCAATAAATTGTTGAGTTTCAAACCACATTAAGGTGTCGGGCATTAAAATAATATATTAAATCCATCGAACCAGGGAATCCATAGGGATAACCATTTCCTTTACCGCAAGTCAAACAAAAATTTATCTTTGAATTTAAACTACTCCAATCCGGGAAATAAGATCTTCTGGAACTGCGGGAAATCAAACAGAGAGAAGTGGAATCTTCCTATGAGTATAACCAAAGATTCAAAGACACGATAGGGAAATTATCCAACCCCATTCATGAAGACCACTAGAAGGAATGGTTCATTCAAGGACTTTTACCATTAACTCAAATCCCATTAACCCAACATCATATAAATACATTGGGGGAATCCCTAGAACATGCCATGAAAATAGAGGCAATGGAAAGATATCCTATAAGCTTGCGAGTAGCAAGACCACCCAATGACTATAATATTACGCAACTACAAGGCCATATTTCTTCCATGACTGACAATATTCAATAAATGACCATTCCTAGAGTAGTATGCCCACAACTTTGGTGTATTTATTGATACACTGAGGGGAATTCAACGATATAATGTCCCAAACTAAGGGGTGTAGGACCTCCTCTGCAACATATGGTGCTCCCACTAGTGGGACCATTAGAGGGAGTTGTGCAAGTCACATATGTTGCACCTTTCCATGGCCTATTACAGTACCACACCTTCCCAAACCATCAGGGTAATTAGAATAATGAATAATGTGAATTTTTCTGAAGCCATGGGTGTTATAGGAAAATTCCCCTATGGAAAGGTGAATATCCTCTTGGATTCTAGACCCCTAATACCAAGATAGAAACATAAAAATGGACACTAACATCCCTTTTAATTCAATTACCTAATCAGAAAGAGAAAGAGAAGGAAGAAAGTTTGATGCACCTTATTCTGTGGTTCGTCTTCATTGCCTCCAATCCGAGCTTGATCTCCAAAATCTTCAACACCACTCGATACCTGCAATGAAATGGAAAACAAAAGGAAAAATGAATCCTACTCTACTCTACAATATTAGAATAATCAAATTCATCTACCAAGATCGACAATCATATGCAACAATATGTAATCTTGAAGGGAATAGGCCAAGTAGTATTGATGAGAACTTTAAAGAGATACTTACAATCATGGATGGTGTTGCAGTAGCTTCCCCAAGTCCGCATCATCCATCCCTTGCACGATGCTCCCAAGATCATAAGTTTGATATCCAAAGATTCCTCCATTCCCCCCTTCTCCATGGAAATTCCTCATTATATAGGATTTGGAGGCTTAACCTCCATGGAGAAGATCACTCATAAGATCCACTAAAAATGGATCTCCAAGATTTTTTGGGAGAAAATATCTCTTCAAGGATTTTAGGGAGAAGATATCTCTCAAAGATTTTAAGGAGGAAATATCTCTCCCATCCATGATATTCTCAACCTCTCCTTAAAAATAGGAAACCAAATGTGAGGTGGATTCTCACACTAAATTAATTTCCTTTTTATGAATATTAATAATTAATTCATGTGCACATGGTATTTGGACCTTCATATGATATATTTCTCCTCCACAATGACTAGGGATTGTGACAAATGTTATTTCATGGTGTCAATGTATGTGACACTTTCATGACACTTGCGACACTTAGGGTCAGGTACTTAAGTGTGGAATTTCCTTGTGTAACAATGGGCACCCCCCTCGACATTACCCGGTCCTAAAAAAATACACCCTCATTCCAAGCACATTCTACTATGAATTCTGTGGGTCACCTACTCACACCAGCAAATAGTATCATGCTCTAGATGTCGCAATGATCTGCATCTACAACTTGTTCATGCACTACAAGATTTTGAAAAATAAGTTGTTGATTTTATTGGTCCGATAAATCCTCTAACTAAGCATTCAAATTCCAGATACATAATTACTAGAATTGATTACCTGACTCATTAGGCTGAAGAAAATGTTTTTTTGGATTGTTCTACAACCATCGGAGCATGATTTATTTTTTATAATGTTATTACCAGGTTTGGTTGTCCTTAGATCTTGACCAGTGACCAAGGAGACCACTCTCTCAGTGAAACTATAGTGACCCTTACTATAGAATTTTTTATTCAACATCATAAGAGAAATCCTTATCATCTACAAGATAGCATAACAGTCAAAGAATTTAATACAATATTGGAGATGGGGTTGAATAAGGTTTGTTTCACAAATCACGATGATTGGGATGAGTGAGTTATGTCTGTATTGTGGACGTACCAGACTACCATGAAGCAATTAAAAAGGTACACCCTATTTCAACAGGTATATGGCCGATAAGAAATTGTGCCATCTGTGTTTCTCACCCCAATTCTATTCATTGTGCAAGATACCAAGATCATTGGTGATGAAGCTATTGTTACGTGGGTGGAGGAACTATTGTAACTTGAGGAAGCTATATTCTTAGTATACTTTCATCATACTGGATAAACCTCGGCAAAAGGCCCGACATAATCAACATATAAAGCATAAATCCTTTGTGCAAGGTGACTTTGTCCTCTTATATGACAACAAGTATCAAAAGCATCCTAGAAAAATACAAATCCACTAGCTTGGTCCTTTTATTGTTGCATAAATATGTGAATATGTAGCTTTAAAATTAGCACAAAACAATGGAATTTGATTGGGTTAATGGTGCACGCCTGAAGCCCTACCTGTTTTTTGCATAATTTTAGCTTTGTTATGCTCCTAGTTCCAAGAGTGAATTATCAAGTAGGATTTTCATTCCTATTTATGTTTTATATTCTGTCACTAAATAGTGATGTGTTATTTTTTTATGTGTCTTAATGCTTTGTTGTCCTGTCCAAGTCATCCATCCCGGATATTCACTTTTTAGTCGAGGAGGTTGCAGTCACATCCTCTCATAATTAATTCTACTGAAATTCAAATTATGTGCCATTGTGTCACCACGTGGGTCGTTAAAATCAGTTAGTACCTTTTTATCCATCATTATGTCTCTTCTGTCACCATCACTTAAATTTTAACAATTTTCCACCGTTTTCTGATTAATCGCTCACATTGTCAGTCCTTTTCCAAGTTACTCCAATGCCTTGTTACCAAATTTTTGGTTATGCATTTAGTTACCCAAATCATGTCATGGATTCTTTCGTGTTTGAGTGATTAAGTCAGCATTATACCCAATATTTTCACCTTGTAGTATTCAATGCATGGTCGTCTCGACATCTTCCTCATATCACTTATATAAATTTCTTTGGTTGATGGATTCATCTATTTTTTTATTTGTGCACTTGTTGTAGCCTCAATCCTAGAGCCTCTTGATCAATTTGTAAGCTCGTGTCCAAGAATTCATCCCCCTGTGTTATTTTTTTACCATCATCGACCTATTTCAATGGTTTGTACAACTAGTTAAGGGGCTATCTGAACCATTGTTCTAGTGGAGTTCATTGATCCATGGGTCATTGTTCAAGGATATTTGCATGGAAAGGTTGAAAAAACGAGGTTGGTCGACCTCAATTTTATCGATGCTACTGAATCCCCCCACATGGCTACCAGTGCTTTCATGGATTGAACTACATTTTCTGATGGATAATTCCAATGGCAGTGGAAGCCTGATTACATTCCCTTGCAGGATTCTACTTTGTTGTGTCTCTACAACCTGTTGGTCTTTGGTACTTCCGGAGAAGCGGCATGCTACCCCAAATTCCTAACCAACAAAGTGAACAATAGTTCCCTATGGCTATACTAGACCTATCCAATCCATGTATAGGACACCCATATGCTCACCAGGTTTTCCATGCAAGGATAGGATGCACCTCCATCAAAGATAAAGTGGAAACAATGTTGAAGGACCCAGAATAGTGTAAGTCCATCCTGGAGCTCTACTTAGAGAAAACAATGGTGCTTCCTATGCTTCCACCAGAAGTACAGGGCCAAGTTGTGCACAAATTCATATCCCACTCTCCCACCACACAGGGTGTTGGTACCCCAAGCTTCTTAGAGTGCTCTATTAAAAGTGGCCAGTTGCTTTCTTCATAACCACCATTTGATATTTATTCTACCAGTGGAGAATTGTCCACTCTACCTACACCTCAGATTTTGCAACTAATCAGGGATTCCACTAATCAGATAAAAAATAGAATCACAACAATTATGCACATTAATCAAGATCTCACATAGCACACAGATCAATTGCAAGAGGTTGTTCAGACCACTACTGCAACTATGACACTTGAGAATATTTTATGGGTACACACTCAGTCTATTGTCGAGGTTGTGTCCGAAAAAATTATACAGGTATGGCCTACTCTTCGACATATGGAACCTAAAATCCCAGAGGATGTTGGCCCATTTTCACCATTCAATAGGGTCATCCTTTTATTAGACACATGGACACAACTCACCGGAAAAACTAAATACCTCCAACACAACTTGGATGCCATCTGGCTTAAGGAAAAGGAGAAACCTGAAGAACTCTTCCAGAATATTGAACATCCAGTGGAATATGGCACCAATTTCAAGTCATCACTTCATACCAGGACCAAAGGGTGTCATCGACTCTTTGACATGGTCCCAAATTGGGTTGGCATGTTGGATAAACACAGTAATCCTGTCAAAGAGTTTTGCATGAGGATTAAGCATATGCATGCAAAATCTCGTAACATTGTTGATCATATAGATAAATTGGCTAAATTTATCGAGATCCAAGTTGAGGATGACTTCCTGGATGCCATGGATGAAGTTAATGGAGCCACAAAGACAACACTCCAACAGTTCAGGCCTATAGTTCAAGAAGAGTACATTTCGCTTCAACAGGTAGACTCTCTTGTTGAAACAAAGTGGAATTCTCTATTGGATACCAAGTCTGAGGTACCTCACATCAACACCGCGTAGGAATTTTTTTGTGAGCATATCAATTTTGGTGAGGAAATGGTAGGACAAGGTTTCCCACTTTGACAACTTTGAGAGAAATCGATGTAGGTTGTACCAGAATTGGTCCCTCTGTTTGAGGGAGAGCAGAGCAAAGAGGTGAAAGGTTGAATCAGGAGTCAAGACAAGTCAAGGATTGTGGTTGGGGCTTGCTAGGCCCTCCATTTTGAAGAACCAGTTTTGTAGACGCATAAAGGTTCTGTGGAGCCCCATATTGCATCAGCATTAGATACAAGTGGTGGAAATATAACTGACAATGTGCCAAAAAGGAAAAAGAGTGATATGCTAGCTAGAAAAGAAACGGAAATATATAGAACGTTCAAGTGCATGCCAGAAGGACATAGAATTAAGAAAGGGTAACAGTGGAATCAAGAATCCAATAAGACCCACAAAAAAGTTATAATGGAGTTATGTAATGGTTTGGGGTTCAATTTTGTTGGAAGTTATTTGATTTGTTCGAGGTTGTTGAATTTTTTTCAAGGTTGTTCGATTTTGTTGGATTTTGTTATGTTTTGTTTAAAATTTTTGTTCTGGGTTTTCCATTGATTCCGCATTTATTGATCTATTGTTGTGGGGTTTTGATTTTTGTTATTATTGATCATTACTGAGAGATAATTGCAACTACACAGAATGTGAGATTCCATATCAGATATCTCATTACCAATCCTATTGTATAATTCTTGATATGAAGAACAACTTTGTGTATGACAGGTTGGGGTATGAATACATGATGGATTATTCAGATACTTAATTTTTGTCACTATGAGGATGAATACATGGTATCTTTATTGTGTAACTTGTCATGTGTTTTGTATTTACTAATTGTATTATTGTTTTAACAACTTATATAATGTATGTGTTTACTTTAACATTGCACAACATGAACTATTCACTATCTTTGTCGATCTAAGGATTTTGATGTTATGATATCATTACATTTAAGTATGGAACTATGATATTATGTGTTGGATATGATGATGTGTCCTCTGTAATTCACTTTATCACACAAAGTCTCAGTTGTGTTTCGGGTGAGACTTTCATCCCTTGCGGAATATTGAACATGTTAGCGCAACTAGACTACAAGGGTACCTACTACCTTTGTTAGTAACCTTCGATAACCCCAATCTCTAATTCTACTTCAAAAGGATGTAGAAAACAATTGCTACAACAACAATATCTATCCACTAAATCAACAAACAATCCACCCAATAGATAGCCAATGACAAGTAGATTTAATATGGCATCTTGTAAGCAAATTTCAATGGTAGATAAGTGAGCAAAGAGAAATTTTAGAGTGTTTTGTTGCAGCCCTAGTAGTTGTAGCATTAAATTAATTGCAGCAAGATAATCACAAGGCCAAGCTAGATTCCCTAGTGTCTAAAGAAAGATTATAAAAAGTAAAATTTATTCCAACTTGAACAAATGCAATATCTCCAAAATTCACATATTCCAATGAAATGATTTTCTTTCTCTAATGAAAGTAGATGAGTGCCTATTCTATTGGGTTTTGGAGTCTTGGGTGTAATGGTTATATTTACTACTTATATATGGGTGCAATCCATTTTACTGTCTAAGTAATAAAATCTAACAACATAAATCTAGGAGGTTGTAAGCCCTCACTATTAAATTTGAACATTTTTGCGACAAAGTAGAGACGAAGTTTCGTCCACATAGGGTCTTTCTAGGGACCAAGATAATTTATTTTTTTCGCCGGAATCAATTCATTGGTCTAGCGGCCACACATGGATTGAATCGGTCTAGCGACTGGGAAAAGAAGCTTATTCACATTAGGGAAAAGTTACCATTCGTCGATCAAACGACCAATATTAGTCGGTCTAGAGATCAACTTTAGTCGCAAGACTTGCTAGGATCTCTAAGGAAAACATAACCTTGGTCACTCTAGTGACCATAATTAGTTGGATAGCGATGAATTTTAGTCGGTCTAATGACTAATATTAGTGGCAAGAGCGACCAAGACAACCCTGGCAAACATAGTCAATAAACCACGTTGAGTTGGTATAACAACGAAGATTAGTCGCTAGATCGACCAAACCTAAAGCTAAAAAGGTCAAACAAAGGATGAAAAGGTAGTCTCTAGAGCAAACAAGTTACGTAATTTGCGACCAATTGGATATATAAGCGACGAACATGTTAGTCGCTAGAGCAACTAATGTTGGGTTTAAAAAAAATATATATATGCCATTCAAAGAGGAATAAGCCCAGACTAGCAAGCTATAGAAGAATACTTTCATTATGTACTTGGGAAACAATATAGAAAAGAAGAACAGAGAAGTATGACTATCTAGAGGTGATGAACACACATTCTTTCAAAATCATTCCGAAGGGAAACAATATAGAAATATAATTTGGAAAATGCCCAAGCCAAATGGAAGAAATAACCTCAAAGTTATGTGAACTTGCAGATATGAGAGTAGTTATGTCGGGGTAGCAAAAGAAGTCTTGCATTGTATTGACATAAAAAAGACCTAGATAATTAAGATTGGTCAGCCAAAATTCTTATGGAAGAGTAAGCTGGTTGTATTTAAGGCTTATATTGAATTACACAGGCTTTAATTGTCCATTCAAGAACTATATTGAAGGGTGCCTACCCTTCTCATCCTTTGTTGTTTTAATTAACAGATTGATTGTCTTTAATCCATATCCTTTATGTCAACAATATCCACCTCTTTAGCGTTGGTTCACTTAGGGAGGCAAAATCTTTGAAGAAAGTTTTTAATCTTTATTGTAAAGCCACTGGAATGGAACTAAATTTGATCAAGTCCTATAGAGTATACCAAGGCATGAGTAGAATCTAAATCATATTCTTTCAAAGTAATAACATTTATAGGTTCCACCATTCTAGAGTTGATCTACAACTTATTGAGAAATAGATCATGGTCAATCCTAGCAAATCTACACTCCTTGCAAGAAAAATCAGAATAGTCAACACAATGGACCTAATATAGAATTACCACTCGTGTTTGTGTGCACACCAATATATCCAATAACTCCTCCATGATTTCGAAATATTGGTTTGCATAGATTTTTTCCCTTTATAAATGGCATATACATAGAAAATCTATATATTCGCTAGCATATCTTAACAATAAGCACCCTAATCCTTCTCTTTTCACACATGCCAATAATGCACATACACAGTTTTTTTTTTCTAGTACAACTCACACAACTAATATTTTCCATCATGCATGTATTAGTGAGAGTTATCACATAGTGCATATGCATTAGGAACTTCTACCATGGATCCATCCGCCAAGGTCCTAATGATCCCAAAACAACCCCAATCTTATATGCCTTCACTAACTTGATCTAGAGATTCTTGATACTCCCCTCCACTTCTGAATACATGAATTTTTCTTAGCTTTTGCCCAAAAAAAATCATCTATCTACAATTGAGGCCTAAGGTTTTAGACAAATTCTAGGGTTTTGAGGCGTAAGTTTTTAGACAAATTATAGTGTTTTGAGCATGTGTCTTGCCAAAAGAAGAAGAGATAAGAACCATTGGACATTCTGAAAGGTAAACATTTAAAAAATGGCAACTGATTTAAATAGAAACTCACAAATACTTTAAATAACAAAAAGAAGAAAAAATGTAGTTGTGACCAACGCCAATAACAGTATTGGATCCATCATGGAGCACAAAACTTACATATTAATACTATTTGTTTCTTCCTCGTGATTAAAACTGATCTGAAATTTTAAAAGATTTCTAAGAACCAAAAACATGAATAAGATGCAAAATTTCTAACTCTTTGGACTGCCCAACTTCCAAAATTAGTTAAGATATAGTACATTTTCATGATATTTGATTTTAGTCCTCACAAACAAGGATTTGAGTTTGAGAGTAATTTAGAAATATCTCTAATCACCAAAAACATGAATAAAATGTTGGTTTATTGAATCTTTTCTTTCAAGATAATAAGAGTAGAATTTAGTAAGCATACTTGTAATTTTTGAAAATTATATCAAGGTGAATATGAAAACATACCACACCAGCAACATGTACCACAATGTATCCATGAGCATCCATTGAAACTCATAGACAAACATCTACTAATTAACTAAACTTTATTCACAAGTCATTGCCAAACTTTTCATGTTAACTGAAGGGTGCTTTGGGGTATTGTTGCTACTCCTAGGTAGGCTATCATTGTACTGAAGGAATGTGGAAAATTTGACAAGTTGTAATCATAGATATGGCCATTTCCTACATATTTTACAGCTCTGTATTGTTGGGTATTTTGATCAACACTGTGCCAATAGTGTCCACCTAACAAATGTATATGAAGGTCGTTGGGTGCTACCATAACACCAATCAAAGGATTTACACCAATGAAGGGATTTAGAAGTTCGACTAAAGTGCATCCATATAATATTTTAAGTGAGTGAGTGTATTAACACCAATGAATGAATCCATTGTCAAGTAAATGGCCTCAACAAGTCAATGAATACCTAGATTTTCTAGCTCATGAAAGGGGAGATATCTTAGGGTGAGCTAGTATGAAAATAGGTCAACGTTAGGTAGGTTGGGGCTGCAAAAATAGCTTAGGACAATCAAATGGTAGACATTCCTGAGGAATTTCTTCCCAATACACACCTCATTACTGAACTCAAATGAATGATAAGAAGTTCTTCCCATTGCTACAATTAATCACCACACTAGCATGTGGATCATGTATTGGTACTTATGGTACTATGATAGAATATGATCTTGTTACGAGGGACATCCAAAGAACAAAGGCAGAGAAAGTGTTTATCACTAGATTGATATTGGCTCAAAGGCAAGGCTAGCAAAGAGGCATGCCACTCATAATAGTGGGAATAAAGGAATACAAGCACTAACTGCAACATTTCTAAGTATCTTGAATATGATAATTGATTATAGATTTCCTAATCAGAACTAAATCATTGATATCTAATTTGTTTGTTTGTCATATTTTGATAGGAACAAAAATATGGTCGACATCTAAGTCATATGGAGAAAGAA
>ML797970.1:44240-74476 GCA_009831015.1 Picea engelmannii | reverse complement strand
ATCTTTTTACTCTATCAAAAGTGGATAAACCATAAAAGCTTTCTAAGGAGTTAAAATAAACCATAAAATATGATTTAAGGAGTGAAAATAAACCATAAAATAGTTCAATAGCACCAAATTACTTAATCACACAGAAACATTTTAAGTACTAACCTTCAAAATCTCAGCTATGTGGAGTCTGATCAATTCAATGTTTCTCTTCTTGAAAGAGAATTGAAATCAAGATTTCATAAAAAACCAGAACACCATTGCATCAGAACACCCAAATGATTTTTGCAACTGTAGAAAATGATTGTTGCAACTATAGCAAATTTTATGTAACTAAGATATATATAGGATTGATTTTTTGTAAATGATTGTTTGATTCTCACACGTGCCATAGTTGGTCGTTATAACGACTAAAGTTAGTCGTTATAGCGACTAAATGGTGGTTTTTCGCTCTACCGACTAACTTTAGTCGTTATAAAGACCAATGTGGAATGTCTCTCTAGAGCGACCAACAGTTGGACCCCGAAAAAAAATCATATTTAGTCCAAAAAAAAGCCAAAAAAAATACAACGAAATTTTAAACCATCGTAATATTTCGTCGCAATTTGCACCCAATGTAGTAGTGCCTTTTACTCATAGCAACCTTGATAAAACCTTATAAAATAACACTTATGATAGATATTTGTGGAGGGTGTATACCCTTATACTCCTCCAAGGGTTAGAACATGAACATCTATGAAACAAGCAAAAATTACCAACAATATTCAGAAATCTCCTTACCAATTCCAATAGAAAGCATGCAAAACCATTATCTACCAAGAATATTCCATCAACATGAAATATATGAGCCTAGAATAAGGTATCACACCAATTATTTCTTCAATATATAAGTATAAGCATCCATAAGACAAGCACAAGACAGAAATATGGAGAAAATTCCCAATAGGGATGCAAATTTTTCATCCAAGTATGTAATTCTCAAGTGAGAGAGTTATGTCAAAATGAAATTTCTTAGGTATCCTTTATACAAGACATTCAAAATATTATATCCACTTATATTCAGGGTAAAACACAATTAGGTAGGCCAACCTCTTCTATTTTCACCTTCACAATTCATAAATTAAATTTGCAATTGAGAAAAACCCGAAATGATGATGTCATACCCCCTAAGGGTGACGTTTTGGCACGTGGAGAAAATCGTTGAGATTATTTGAGGGAGATGTTGGGCCTCCAAACTAAAATTATTCATGTGTTGGGGTCTTCCTTCAAAGATAATTCCAATTCATCATCAATCAACACCAAACCGTAGCCCCTAAACATGACGTCATGCCCTAGAAAATTTGTTTTGACCCTCCAATGTCAAACATTGGGAAAATGGGGGATAGTTTTCATTCTTCAAGACATCTTCTCATTCCTCTAAATGAAACATTCACCATTTATATTCTCCCAATTTGTGAGTTATGGAATCCATTATGTGGGGCTCTTTCCCTAATGAAGACCCAAGCTAGGCTTGTTCCTCCAAAATGTCCACCAATCAAGGTCCTACAAAAATAAATTAATACTCCCTCCATGGGTCTCAAGTCAAACGTATCATGCCAAGTGAAATCACACTTAATAAAAATATCCACCTAAACATGTGCATCAAATCAAATCCACCTTTTCAAATTAAAGACAATGAAAGTGAAACTGGGAGACTTTTGTAGTAGTATGTGAGTTGCAAAGAAGAGAGACACAAACATCTACGATTTTTAATAAAGAGAACCAAAGACATCCACATGTTGTAGCACAGAAATGTCACAGATTTGTAGAAAATATTTGAAGAATATTGGTACAGGTTGTGGCAGGTTTTCAGTGACACCAGTGAAAGTGACAGAGTAGTGGCATTGATAATTATTTGGCATTTATATGTCAGTTCGATTGGAAGGAGAAAGGATAGGTGCTTGCATCCACCTTCTGGTTGTAGCCGGAGAACATAGGGGATTGTAGCCTCCTTCTAATTGGAGACGGAGAATTAGAGAGTTGGAGCTTCCTTCAGGTTAGAGCCTGAGAAAATACGGAATTGGAGCCTCCTTCCTATTGGAGCTAGAGAATTAGAATTTGGTGCTTCCTTGAATATAATTCTTTGACATATAAGAAAATCATTATGTGGTGTTATCCCACATTGGGTTTCCACGTAAATATTGGTGTATTACGTATTTCATGGATTTGTTTATTATTGTTTATTATGTGGTAGTGGATGTTAATTTTTATGATGCAATAATATATTGATGATGAACTGATGATCAATGTTGAATAATTTAAAGGAATATAAACTATGGTTAAAATAAGTATAAATTGCTCATTACTAATTCACCCCCCCTCTCAGTAATCCAACAATTGGTATCAGATCAGGTTCCTTTAGGAAACAATTTAACCAATAGAAGGAGATCATGGAATACACTGAGAATGGAGTACCAACGTTTGGTGGTTAGAGTTGTCTAGAGTATGAGATATGGAGTAGAAGAAAGAAAGTATTTTTAAAGGAACATGGATATGATATTTGGCAATCAGTAGTGACAGGATACAACTACAAGGAAACCTAAGACTACAACCAAGAAGGAATTAAAGAATAACAACAAAATAGAAATGGATTTCATCATGGAAGGACTATGTCATCCAGCAAAGGACAAAGTCGGTAAATTCTCATCAGCAAAAGAAATTAGGAAAAGCTACATTTTTTTTTCTATTTTTGTCCCATCACAGATTCAGGGAAGGCCAAAGAAGATGTAGGTACAGAACAAGAAGAAATATTTTCATCATGTCAGACGGAATCAAAAGAAGAATAGAGTGAATTGGATATTGAGGTAGAATTTAACTATGCTTTCACTCAATTAAGCAAAGAAAAGAAGGAAAATAAGTTCCTCACGGAAGAATTGATTAATCTAAAGAAAAGTCCTCAAATTGAGGAAGAAGTACATCAGATTATTACAGGTCTACAAGATTAGTTGAAAGAAGACAAATAAATTGAAGAAACGTTCAAGAGTCAGAATTTATGTTTGGAATCCAAAATACAAGCACAAAAGGAAGAAATATAAAAGAGAGAAAAGATATTGATAGATCATCTTAAGGAAAGAACTTGTGGATTTAAATCAACTTGAACCAGAATTTAGTCAACAAGAAAGAAAACTTAAAGAAGAGATAATCACCTTGAATATCCAACTTGAACAAGAAAAGAAAACTGAAGAAGTCATGGATTCTCAGATACTAAAGAAAGAAGAAGAGGTTGAGAAGCTTGAAGAAGAAGTTGTACACTAAGATTCAAAGTCATAAATCTCAGTAAGAACGTTGAAGAGACAGAAACATCCACATCAGTAGTAGAGAGTGAAGATAAGCATTACAGGTTGTCAGAAAAGAAGAATGAAGAAAATAGCAAGAGTTACATAGAAGTACTCAAAGGAAGGAATCATGGTCAACCAAAATCTAAGAAAATTGATAAAGATACATCTTCAAAAAGACCCTCCACATTCAAGACAAAGAAGCATCAATCATGATCAACCAAGGTAGAAATTCAAAAGGATTACGCCATTCACTCCCAAGTATGTAAATTTATTTTATGGTCATTGTTTTTATTGTACTAACTTTGGACATAAGGTTACGGATTGCAGGGCTTATCGAAAAAAAATTCAAGCAATAAATTATTATGTGGCCCCATGTAGCATTGAATGTTACAAATGTCATAACTATGAACACATAACTCGTGATTATAGAATCATGATTGGTAATTCCATGAAAGAGAACACTAATATCATATATAATAAATTATGGAAAAGAAAAAATGAAGAATAGGTGAACAAAGACTGGGTCCCAGAGATCTCAAGATTGGAAATAATATGAGATGAAGACAAATATACAAAAAAGGAAGACATCAAATACATAAAGAAAAGAAGAGCAAGTAAATAAGGAACATGTTTAAGAGATTGTACTTTCAGGAATTATAGAGCGAGATCAATCCACAAAAAGAAAGGGAAAAGTCAAAGTTTAGAGGGATGATGAATATACAAACGAAGAGGATGATGAATCTACATTAGATAAGGTATTATTTTGAGCCATCTAGATTGGAGACTCCCGGGTAATATAAATATTATAAAATGGGAGTCTATGTAGTAGTTGAGACAGATCAGAGAACCATCTTATGAGCAACTTATAGAGTTCAAGTAGACAGACTCAGAGGAGTCAGTTAGTAGAAGTAAGTATGAAAGATGGATCAGAATTGTGGACAATTGAGTGGCAAGTTTGGATAGATATATGACAGTGGATGAGAGAATGGATTCAGATATTGGGTTTGCATATATATTCATAGAGTGGTTCAAAGATAAAGGAATATTATCATAATGGATGATAATGATACAAAAATATTTGAATGCTTATTATTGAATGATTTTTATATATGTCTGTCGATTACACAAGGAAGCACCAATGGAAAATAAATCCAAAACAAATTAGGTACATGGCGACCTATATTGATCTACACATCAACGTGTAGTCAAATCATCAGAGAGAGAGATCTAGAAAGATCATTTAGAGAAGTTTTCATATGGGTAGATTAATCAAATGCATGGAGAGAGATTAATCAGAGGTTTAGAAACATAGAAAAATATCAAAGCCATTTAGATAGGGGGAGAATCATAAAGGATAGTGAAGATAGGGTGAGTAGCCCCAAGGTGATTTTAGACAGAGGGGGCATCCTCAAAGGGAGATACCCTTTTCCATTGATGTCAAAGGGGTAGAGATAGAAACATTGATGAGGAGCGATGATAACAGGGGAAGCATGAGCATGAGTGTTTCCATGTCTAAGTGCTTCCATCAATGCCAAAGGGGGAGATTGTTGGACTGTTGGTTTGGACAGTTGGTTGCCATTGATTTCAACCATTGGAGATTGGTACTATTGATTGATATCAACCCTTGTAGATTGGTATTATTTATTGATGTCAATTGGTGCAGACCCCCGACCCTCAGGTCAATGATTTGCATAGGATATTTTCCAAACCACACGAAGAGTTAATTAACCCCTTTTGTTTAAGCCCCAAAAGATTTCAAGTTTCGTGAGTTGGGGGTTCTCGACGCTATGTCACAAATTTTTCAATCACTAAAATGAGAAATGTCAACAAAGGTTGACTCCTCCAACGCAAAGAGCACATGCCACCTATCACCCACTAGTTTTGGTTTTCGGGACTTTGAGTGAACAGCTAACAGGTGTTCCTATTACCTTATGATTCCCTGAATTCTGAAATGTCGGAATGCCGAAATGGGCTCAACATCCCATGGAATGCGAGATCGATGGCATTTTGGGATTTTCGCCGAAGCTTGATCCCTCCTTTAACTTCCGTCGCACATATCCCCTGAATGAGACTTAGGACCCACCTTTTGGCATTTCTCTCTTCGCGATTTTGGGAGTTGTGTTGACCATGCAACTCCACTTCTTAAGTCTCAAAACCTGATCGGTGCCTAATGGCTATCGTCCCTCAACTTCTCAGGAATTTCTCCTTTCCCTCTTCAGGATTTCGCGAACCGGGAGTTTGAAACTCTCGATTCCAAAGTCACTGCCTCCTCTACTTCCTGAACCCCAGAAAGTCGAAATGTCGAAATCCCACACCAAGGCACGCCGCATTTCACAACTTCAGGATTTTCAATGCAAAGGGTCCTGGTTCCTTGTCATCATAATTTCCGGTATGCCAAACCCCGAATTACCAAATTTCCAAAATTCCACACTTGGAAATCCCTTTTGCGATCCGGGAATTTGCGTGACCAAGTATTTTTCCCTGCACTCCAAACTTATGAATCCTAAATTCCCGAAATGATCTGATGGCTCAGACAGACCATGATCAACAGTCCATGTTGGTTCTTGATGACAGGGTGGTGGATTCGTCCAACCCCTAACCACCTTGTAGCTCCTCTGGATCCTACGTTCCTTGCGACTTCGCAAGTTCTCCACGGAGAATTATGACCACCAGATGCACTCCTCAATGAATCTTGTCCAAACGACTCGGTGTTCTCCCTCCTGAACTTGACTTGTATGAGACGATTTTTATCTCCATCCCCCTTTGATCACTTCAAAGGTGTTATCCTTCCTGAGCTTTCATTTTTAAACTCAAGCTTCCCGAAAGGATCCCTGCTCTCACTCCTTGCGGCAAACCTTCAAATAACCTCTGTTTATTTGAGTATCCGACCCTATGCACTCTTTTTAATAGTGGTCCTTCAACCTTACTTCTAGATTTATAATATCCAAGTCTTCAATTGGCCCGCGCACACCTTGCACGACTCTATGCTTCACCTGCACTTCAGCTGGTATGAGAACAATGGTATCTCTCCTGAGCTTTCTGAGATAAAACTCATACCCTCGTCAACGCACACCTTGCAGACGTTCACTGCACTCCTTATAGGAATTCTCAGGAAGAGAAACAATTGAAACTCATTCTTCTCCTCTCTCAGACTTATACATTCAACATGAAATCACACATAACACAGCATTGAAACAAATGCATAACAGAGAAACAAATCAACTGTAAACACACCATTCAACAAATGTAAACAGTAAGCATCATAACACCATGAAAATTGAGTCAAAGCTTCATATATTAACTCAAGTGCTCATGTACATGGGTTCTTCCCTATAGCTCTCTGTTATAGCTCTCCAGCTTATGAATTTTGAATGACCCTCCACAAGTTACAATGATACAAGGGTGAGGGTGTCTATATCCGTTTTCCCTCTTATACTTCTAAACTGTCTAATCTATTAAATTGAATCTACCTACTTTCATTAAACAGATTTAAATGCATATTACATCCGACAGATGAGAGTAATTTCTCCATATCTGTTCATATCCCCAAGACATAAATGTAAGTACTCTTCTCCCAGCTATTACATTAATGCTTCATATTTCAAAATTCAAAATGTTTTCATAAAAATGTGGCCTTTCTCTCTCCTTTTTTTCCATCTGCACGTCTAGTTGTTCCTTTGGCTAGGTGCATGATTTGGCTTTGTACGATGCTCCTGCATCATACTCCCTCGCTTGAAAATTTTCATGAACTCTTGTTCATGAGCTCTAGCACAATCTATCCATGCCTATGAATGGTTGCTTCATCTTCCCAAATGGCATCTTCAACTGGATGTCCCTTCCATTTTACCAAGTATTCAAAATACTCTTTTCTCTTGGTCTTTTTTCTAATCCTCTTGTCAATTATGATTTCCATCTGTGGCTTTTCAGCTACAGGCATTTGTTTTGTCCATTGAATTCCTTTATGTTCCTCCTCTACTCCTACTTCTTCAGCTCTATAAGGGTAAAAATCTGTAACATCGAACATCGATGAGATTCTGACCCCATTGGGTAATTCAATCTCATATTTGTTTGCCCCAAATTTCCTTATGACCTTGCATTGTCCAATCTTTTTCATCTTCAGCTTATTATATGTTCCCCTTGGGAACCTCTCCTTCCTTAGATGTGCAAGAATCATATCACCAACTTCAAATTGAAGTTCTCGCCTATGTTGATCTTCTCTTTGCTTGTATTCTTGACTTGAAATCTGCAATCTCTCCTTAATTTGGTTGTGAAGCTCCTTCATTCCTTCTGCAAAGTCCTCTGCACTAGCACTCCTAAATTCATTTTGTTCTGAATCATTCAATTCAAAAAATCCCCTTGGCTACATTCCATATACAATCTGGAATGGACTCTGCTTTGTTCTTCTATTGAGTGAATCATTGTAAGCGAATTCCGCATGTGGCAGAATTTGATCCCATTGACTGTCATGTTCAGTCACTAGGCTTCTTAACAAATCTCCCAAGCTCCGGTTCACAACATCTGTCTGTCCATCCATCTGAGGATGATATGCTGAGCTAAAAGACAAACTTGTCCCCAACTTTTTCCATAAGGTCCTCCATAAATGCCTTATGACTTGGTATCTCAATCAAACACGATACTCTTTGGCAAGTCATGAACTCTGACGACTTCCTTGAAAAACAGGTTCACAATATGAGTTGCGTCACTAGTTTTTTGGCATGGTATGAAATGTGCCATTTTTGAAAATTTGTCGACTACCACAAAGATCGAATCATATCCTCTCTGTGTCCTTGGCAGTCCCAATACAAAATTCATTCTCACTGCGTCCCATGGCCTTTTAGGTATGGGTAATGGTTGGTATAACCCTCTGTTCTGCCTTTTTCCTTTCGTGTGCTGACAAATTCTTCACCTATCTACAAATTTCTTGACATCTGTCCTCATCCCTGGCCAAAAATATGAGCCATTCAACTTTGAGAATGTCTTGTCATGATCGTAATGTTCGGCCAATCCTCGATTGTGTTTTTCCTTCAGAAAGTTCTCCCTCATGGAGCCTTTCGGAATACATAGCTGATTTCCCCTAAACAATAATCCATTCTGGATCATGTATTCAATCCATTGGCTTCTGTCCCTGAGAATTGGATTCGCAGACGCTTCATATGCCTCTTTAAAATCTGGGTCATCCCTGTACATTTCTTTGAGGTTATCAAAACCCAAAGTCTTGACTTTGAATTCCTCAATAAGCAAACATTTCATACTCAAAGCATTAGCAACTTTGTTAGCAGTTCCAGAAATATGCTTAATCACAAAAGTAAAATTTTGCATGTATTCAACCCATTTAGCATGTCTTTGGTTCAACTTTTCCTGTCGAGTCACGAATTGCAAAGCGTGATTATCGTTGTACAAAACAAATTCCATGGGAACCAAATAATGTCTCCATTTCTTCAGCACTTGTATGACTCCATAGAATTATTTTTCATATGTGGAGTACTTAATCTTTGCTTCATTCAGTTTTTCACTTAAATATGTGATCGGCCTGTCGACTTGGCTCAAGATCGCTCTGATTACAAATCCACTTGCATCACACCTGACCTGGAATGTCTTGTTAAAATCTAGCAAAACCAGAATTGGTTGCTCAGTGATCTTCTTCTTCAGCAGATTGAAGCTCTTCTCTGCTTCCTCCATCTAGTGAAAAGATTTGTGTCCTTTCTTCACCATATCTATCATCGGTGCACTAATTCCATTGAAATTTCGAATGAATTTCTTGTAGAAGCTAGCCAAACCATGGAAGCTTCGAACTTCAAACACACTCTTCGGCGATGGCCAATTCTTAATCGCCTTTATCTTTTCCGGATCCATTTTCAGTTCATTTGCAGAGATAACAAAACCCAAATAAATGAGTTTTGTTCTCATGAATGACGATTTCTCCACATTAATCATAAATTTCTACTGTTGTAATCTCCTCATTACTGCAACTAAATTCTTTAAGTGTTTTGCTTCTATTTTGTTGAAAATTAATATATCGTCAAGATATACAATGATGAATTTCCCAATGAAATCCTTCAGGACTTCGTTCATCAACCTCATGAAAGTATTGGGTGCATCTGTTAAGACAAATGGAATGACAAGCCATTCATACAGCCCCTCATTCATCTTGAATGTTGTCTTCCATTCATCACCTTCTCTCATTCGAATTTGATGATACCCACTTTTCAAATCAATCTTTGAAAAAAACTTTGCTCCACTCAAGCAATCCATCAAGTCATCCATCCTTGGAAATGGAAATCTTTATCTGATGGTAATGTTATTGATTTCCCTTGATTCTGTACACATTCTCTAGCCTCCATCTTTCTTTGGACTGAGCACTATCGGAACAATGCATGGACTCAAGCTTTCTCGAATCAATCCTTTGTCCATTAAGTTTTGGACCTAGTTCTTAACTTCTTCATTTTCCTGCGGCGTCAACCGATATGCTGCTTTGTTTGGAAAAATGGCTCCAAGTATAAGATCGATATGATGGCTTATACTCTTGATAGGTGGCAACGAACAAGGTAGTTCTTCCACTACTATATCAGCAAACTCTCCCAGCAACTCCTGGATTTCTTCTGGTAAATCATCTATCCTTGTACTGGTCAAAACAATTTTGGGCTTCCTGACCACAATAAATTGTGTGTCTTCCTTCTTCTTAACCTCATCAAGAAGTTCCTTCCCACTCATGAGAAGTACAGTGTTTCTCATCTCTTTTTTCACTTCTTTATCCTTAATTGGCAGCAACATGTGAGTCCTACCATTTTTCTCCAAGGTGTAAGTGTTATTTCTCCCATCATGAACTACATTTCTGTCATATTTCCATGGTCTACCCAGCAATAGATGAAAAACATCCATGGCAATGACATCGCATAATATTTCATCTTTATATCCTCCTATTTTAAATTCAACTAAACATTGTTTAGTGACATTTACCCGATGTCCCTTTTGTAGCCACGAAACTCTGTATGGGCTTAGATGTACAACAGTCTCCAACTCCAGCGTTTCTACCATCTCTGTAGATACGAGATTGTTTGTGCTACCGCTGTCCACTATGACCTTGCATACTCTATCCTTAGTTTTGCAAGTAGTCTGAAACAGACTGTTTCTTTGGGCTGGGTTCTCTGCTTCCTTCTCCATCTTCAAGAGAACTTTCCTCATCATCAAAGATCTTTCGCCCTCATCGTCTTCTACCTCAACATTCCATCCTTGAGCTTCGGCAACGTGAGTTTCACCACCATCTTTCTTCTTATCTGGACACTCATAGGATTTATGTCCGATTTTTCCACAGACGAAGCATTTCACTTCACCTCCTCTGCCTCTTCCTCTTCCTCTGGCTCGAGGAAAAGTATTCCTATCAACATACTTCCTTCATTGTGAGCTTCCTCCTCTTTCAAGTTGAGTTTGAGCTTTCTTTCCCTCTTCTTTAGGTCTCTGAATCCTGTCTTGGGCAATTGTTTTGCCTCTGCTTTGATTTCTACAAGGTATCCCCTAAAGGAAGTCACTTAGGAATTATAAATAAGAGACCAAAGGACTCCCATCAGCACCTAATGAACACATATTGATAACATTGAATATATATATTGTGAAGTGTTATGGGCATGTACAATTGAAAAATATGAAGTGACAGGTCTGGGGTAGCAAAGGTATGAAGTAGCGAAAGTTTCAGAGCTATAGAGAGTTTGATTATTCCATAGGTTTCTAAATTTATCCAAGAGCTACAAAATAGAGGTCACGTACATCCATGGGCTGCAGTAATAGAGAAGCATGGACACCCTCGAGATGTAGAAAGGGAAAACGTAGATCTGTAGAAAGGGAAAATGGAATATGCTTGTTCTAGGTTGTAGGATCTGAGGAGAGACTGCAAGCATGTTTGTCAGAGATCAGATATAGCAAGGTTACTACAGAGTTAAAGGTATATTCATGATTATGTTTTGATATTGTATCTTAGTGGTGTTGTGGAGCATGCTTGAGGAAAGACTTTGTGAGGTTTGGTATATGCCCTCTTGGATGTATGGTATATGTTGTAGAGTATGATTTGAGGCAGATCTGTTGAGGCACATTGCTAATGCACTTAGATTTATTTTATTGGCATATCTTGTGGATCATTGTGAGAGGAATTTATTAGTGGTATTGGTATATGATTGGATTATGAGTGGCACATGCTTGAGGCTACATAAAATTGAGGTTGTGGCACATGGTTTGATGTAAGGGTTTATGGTATTCAGTTTATGGATAGTATGATGTATTTATAAAGGCCCTTTGTTGGTTAGCTTGGAGTATGTATTTTGTGCATGGTTGATGCACTTGTTGTGGTAAAGGTTGCTACTTGGTTGTGATTGGTACATTCTTGGTAGAGGCATGTGTGGGTGATGGTTGTGATTTGTTATGAGTAGTTTTGTTTGATGCATTGTTATAGCAATATTTGTCTCACCCCATGCAACTTGCTCAGAAGGACTTTTCCATTTCCCTATGTAGACTTGAAGTCCCTTTTTGCAATTCCCAAAGCTAAAAAAAATATGTTTCCACATATATTCACCCTAATAGCTATACAACATGTGTATATGTAGGTTGCACCATTACAACCCTCGTATATCAGGTTTTGTTCCCAAAATCAAAAAATGGTGTCGGGTTTCCATGTCACATCATGATATCCATGATCCTTGACCTTCCATATACTGGAAACGTTCTGAATTGGCCCTTCAGTTCCATTTGAAGGATATAAATGGGCCATATCCAAGCCATGGAAGAGGGAGAAGAATTCAACTTTTAGAGAAAAGTTACTATGAAAAAATTATTCACTTCATATTGAGTTTGCATCCCTTTGTCCTTTTAAGTCTGAACACATTGTTCAACCCCCAAGGTCTTCCCTATTTGATGGATAACCTCAGTGTCTCTCTTATATGAGATTGCCTTTGGTGGAGGATTGAAGTGGTGGAGGCCCAACTGGAAGGGACTTAGTTTCTCAGTTCTAAACATGTCGACATAGAATTTTTTCATTCATACACTTATGTTGATTACATTTTAATAGAAATACTCTTTTCTTGTCTAATTAATGTGTTGCAAATATTTGAATTATTATTCCATGGGCGTATTTGTTATGAATATTGATGGGTTATGCTATTATATGTGTTAATTTTATATACTATCACCATATTCTTGCATATCTTGGTTGTTGAGGACAAGTTGCAAGTGTATAGCTTTGAATCAAGTTCTCAATGGTGGACTTCATCGAACGTCTGGATGAGGTAGGCTCTTTATCTTGTCTCGTTATCATGTTTTTTTATATAGCATACTTGAGATTAGAGTTTATTTCTACAGTCATTTCTGTATGTTTTGGTTTACTCCATTCCATAGAGTGATTTTCCTCGTAACATGCACATCCTAGTGATATTGTGCATATGGTTGAGAGTTGTTTTGGTGATTGTTCATGGTGATTAGATCTAGTTTGGTTGATGATATTATTGTTACAGATTGTTAGTACATGTTGTTTGGTACAACTTGTTACAGGTTGCTGGTACAGGTTGATGTGACAGGTTTTACAGTGACAATTTGATAGAAACAAAGATAGTGATAGTGAAACTAGGAGAGTTTTGTAGTAGTCCATGATTTGTAGTGAAGATAGGCATGGACATCCACGATTTGTAGTAAAGAGAGTCATGAACATCTATGTCTTGCAGCACAGACAGGTCACGGATATGTAGAAATATTTGAAGAAGATTGGTATACGTTGTGACAGGTTTTCAGTGACAGTGACAAAGTAGTGGCATTGACATTGATTTGGAATTTATATTTCAGGGTGGTTGGATGGGGCAAGGATAGGTGGTTGCAGTTGTTAGCACATAGAATTGTAGGGGTCAAAAAGAGTCACTTTGGTTTGGTTTTTTTGAGTCATAAGGTTTATAGATAATAGGGTTTGAGTCTTTAGGTTGTGGTCATAAACTTAGGTTTTGTTTTAAATAAGTGGAGTTATGTCTAGTCTTGTTCTAGAGTCTTTGGGTTATGTAATTTGTCATCATGACAAGCTAAATAAACCCCTATGAGTCACACCTTTTATTTTTAGATCATTAATTTGACATGTCACACCTCCAAGTTGTACACAAGGTTTCTCTTGTCACCATCCCTATGTTTAAGTGTCAATTCAAAGTCGCATGTATGTGTTGCCAACTCACTAGGAGTGTTCGCAACATACTCTAAGTACCTCATGCATTCATGTGTCATCATTGAAATTAAAGAATCTTGTCAAAGAGGATTTCATTGTTTCCAGAGCCTACATTTAACCACTTTTTAGGGATTATGTCACGGATCTTGTAATAGTCTCCTTGAGGTATGCAATTTGAGCTTGAACTAACGTTGCAAACTAGCATTGCAAACTGGCGCTGCAAACTGACATTGTAAATCCTTTGTTTCCATAATTGGTTGAAACCCTCATTTTTTGCATCATTTTGAAGTGCAATCTTAATTCATTGAAGGATAACTCTATAAAACCTAAAGTGTATGGTCAAATCATTTGAGAACCTAGCCTGAAATTGCATACTTCATTAGTGTTGCAAACTTATATCTATGTTGTTGAAACCTTGTTATTAGCAAGAAGATTCAATTGTCTTCATTTCATTACAAATCTCAATGGTTGTTCCTTTATTCCTCCTTCTTGAAAGGTTCTCTATCTCATACCTTTGATTTGTATAAATATTTGGACAAGGTAGACTCTAGGAAAACAGTTCTGTCATTAAACCGCAAGCTCATGTTCACTCTATTTTCACGTACAAACTATAATAACAAATTAAAAAAAACATCCAAGTAGTGAGTATACATGTTGGCCAAGTTGGCTATCAGAAGAATCTCTAGAACCAAAACATGAAGACGTTGATACTCCATGACTAGCATCAATTTTGGTCAAAGTTTATGTTTTCATGCATTTTACAACATTTTTGGTGATGGCTATGAGTTTTAAACCATGATTAACAGTTTTGGTGTTTTCGTCTAGTCATATATCAAGATAATGAAGTTTTTGCAACATTTATGGACTCCTGACATAAGTTTTGAGGTTTTGAAGCTTTGAAAAAGTGAAACAGGCTGCTACAAAAAAGTTCACATCATCGGCGTTATGAACTGTTAATTTATGACAATTTGTAAGCATTAGCATGCAGTAGAGGATTGTTTTGATCATAAATTTTGAATGTAAATTGAGGTTCCTATGAAATTTGATGTGGAGGAAAAAATGATGTTTTTGACTTGCTGACATAAATTCATCTCAACCCACTTTGTATTTTTGGAGAAAAAATAAAAACATCACCTACATGAAAGTTCACAGCGCATGTTGTCAAATGCATTGCAAACTCTAATAGTCTAACAAATTAAAGCTATGGTAAGGCTTCTAGCTGTTATGAAAGGTTTGAATGGTATTCTAGGAGTTATTTGGACATGAGGGAAATGTGTTCCATCTCCATATCAAGCAGCATGACCTGTTTCAAAAGGCATTTATCTCAATAGACAAGATCCCAAAAAATAGGAATTTGTTAGGTTTTTGTTGGAATCTTTTGTAAGAAGACTCCTAAATGGAGGATGATCCTATGTAGCTCCTTGGTTTAAACCTCCTTAGGGTATATAGATATAATTCACTATATATGAAGTGGATTTTGATAAGGAAAGGGTTAGAGTGATAGGAAAAAGGTTGTTACTATTTTGTAGTCTATATATCTGGATGAAGGATTCTTGTGTAGAAAAGATCAATTTGTGCTCCTTTCTTTGTTCATATTCTTTGTATTCTTGCTCTAATGGAATACTGATTGATAAAATATGTATCAACAACATTGTTAGAAAAGTTATGTAGTGAATGTTTTACTGTGTATTTTGTGAAGCATCTCTTCTTGGAGAAAATCTTTATTTCTTGATTAGAAGGATCCTAATTAATGAAATTTCATCCATATGAATGTTTCAATCAAGCTCGATGTGAAATTGATTATTTATCTTGATGTTTTTCTACATTTTCTTCTATTCATATTTCAAATATGTGTTGGTTGGAGATTACGATAGCCCTTTTTGCTGGAATATATTATTTGGAATTTTGTGCATTAGATCAAGCTTTGAACCTTATTAGTTTGATCCATTTTTTAATATAATCACTCATTCAACTCTAAACATTCTGATGGGTACTAGGATTACACTTATAATAGTCTAAGTGTGACTATCAATGCTAACATTTTAGGCGTCGTTTTTGGGGACAAAGTTGAATATCCTCCCTAGGTTGTACGACACAAGTTACTACCAGTTCTTGATGGTGAGCAAGGATTGGTGACATAAAATATTGCATTTTTTTTCACCATGGCGACTCCACACATTTGAAGAACTTGTTGGTGATTCAAATCAAATTTCATAACTCCACTAAGGAATGAGATCAAATAGAAATGGAAGGAAGACAGAAGAAATCTAGGTATCAAGATATTAGTTTCCTTCAAGAGCTCATATTCTTTTTTATCAGTTCTTTCCTATCATTTCCTTCATATATTAGGAGAATTATCCTTTTCTTTGTTTATTCTAATGACCATAAACCTACTATTGTATATCCCTCTTTGAAAGAAGAAGATCTACATTCTTCTTGCATAGTTGATGTTGACCCTAGTCCTTCATCTGAAACATATGAGAACAATGTTTGTATTCAAATACTTCATGAACATGATCATCCATGTAACCATGTGAATGATACAACTGATTCACCACCTTCTCTGATCATAGTACCATATTCTACCACCACTGCTAGAATTTTCAATCAATACATTGAACCTCATTTTCAACCTACTGATGTTCAGTCCAGGAAAAGAGAAAAAAAAATCAAACCTTTAAAGTTGTCATCTACTCTTCATCCTTACCCTCCCAAATTTTTAGAATATCTACCTATTTTTGTTGGAGAGGATCATATTATAGCTGAGAAACTTTTGGGAGATTTTCATAATGTCATTGAAAATTTGGAAATCATGCATGAGGATGTTCTTATGAGGTTATTTTCCAAATGTTTGGTTGGATATGTTACTTTGTGGTTTAAAAATTTAGAGGTCGATCCCATTAGTTCGTGGGTTGAGTTGTTTGGTGCATTTTCAAGGTACTAGGGAGAGAAAAAATCTCTTGACCAGTACTTAGCTGAGATTTATTATTTGAAAAGAGGGGAGGATGAAGCTCTTTTTATTTTCAATAGGAGGTTTCATAGTATTTATCACAGCATGCCTATTGAAATTCAATCTACTGAGGTTATTTCCATGGTACAATATTCAATGGTACGACATCTCAATCTATTCCTATACCTTAGAGAAAGAAAGTCACCATCCTTGCAGCAAATGTTTGTTGATGAAGAGGAAGTGGAGAGTAATATTTTGGCATGTGCACAACTCTCTTGTCATATCTTGGACAATGTTTTGGACGAGGAAGAAACCAAGGAAGTATATGGATATCAAGAAGCTTATCCGATCTTGCAATTGTTTCAGCATGCTTGTGCATAATTTTCAGATCTTAAATCTTTTTCTGATCTTGAAATTATTAAATCAGATTTTTCCATTGTTAAAGATGCAAATGTCCATTCTTATAACTCATACCAACAAGATGAATTTACATGTGCATCCAAGCCTTTTATTAATTATGAGAAAAGGGTTGATTTCCTTTATGATGAATATCATGAGGAATATTTTACAGAAGGTGGTGACATTTCTATTTCAGAGAAAGTTGTTTCCCCTCGTCATCTTGTTGTTAACTTAGAAAATCAGTTAACATTCTTGGCTCATGATAACCTCCTTGATTATATTATTTTAAACTTTGGTCAAGAAGATAGGAGGGAGTGACAGGAACAGGTGAGTCTGTTCTATTTTACATCAATAGATGGCCAATAGGAAGAAAGTCAACAAGAAAATAAAAAGGAGGAGATTTATGTATCAACATGTATTAATTCTCCCAGTATTGACTTTGTATCTGACAGTTTTAGAGAATTGTTTTCAGAGGACAGTAAAGAGGAGGTTGAGAAATCATATGGTCAGTCTATAGTGCTTTTTTCTTCAGATAATATTGACCAACAATTTCAAGAAGATACTGCAATTAAGTTTCTTGCCCAAGGAGATAATTAGCAACCAAAAAAATATCTTGTTGTCCATGATTTCTTTGAAGCATGTGATATCTATGGGATGTATCAAGGAGGTCAAGAAAATTACAGTCTTGTCAACAGAGAAGATATTATGAAGGAGTAGCCTAGTCTTCTAATGCAACCGGAATTATGTCATCTGGTGCATGATCCTATAGCCATATACATGGAATCTATTTGTTCATAAGTTTCTTGCATTAGAGATTTTTCCATGAAAGCAAGTTGCAGCTGTAAGTATCAATTGCTCATAGACTATTTGTTGCATTTGTTGCATCTTTTGTGGGTTTTCTTAAAGAGTTACCTAAAAAAAGTTGTATTTATCAATCATATGCTTTTATGGATTTATTGGAAGTTTCATTACACTTGATTAAGCAAAGTTTAGCTGGTTAGAGTAGGGTAGTGTAGAAAATAAGCTCCATTTCGAGAACTTTATTTCAATTTTGCAGTAGATTAGCAACAAGACTCCATAACCCAATGAAATCACTATAGCAACAGATGATTCTTCAGCCCGCCAGGAAAATGGATTTGTATTTCAGATAAGTAGGTTATAGTTTACAGGTTTGGAATGAGGTGATGACTCCATATCCCAATGGATAAGGAACTGGAAATGCATGTTCTTGGAGCCTCACAAGGAGGTCTCCATCCCCTTGTGGAGCCATATGTTAGCACATAGAATTGTAGGGGTGAAAAAGAGTCACTTTGGTTTGGTTTTTTTGAGTCATAAGGTTTATAGGTAATAGGGTTTGAGTCTTTAGGATGTGTTCATAAACTTAGGTTTTGTTTTAAATAAGTGGAGTTATGTCTAGCCTCTTTCTAGAGTCTTTGGGTTATGTAATTTGTCATCGTGACAAGGTAAATAAACCCCTATGAGTCACACCTTTGATTTTTAGATCATTAATTTGACATGTCACACCTCCAAGTTGTACATAAGGTTCCTCTTGTCACCATCCATCTGTTTAAGTGTCAATTCAAAGTCGTGTGTATGTGTTGTCAGCTCACTAGGAGAGTTCGCAGCATACTCTAAGTACCTAAAGAATTCATTTTTCATCATTGCAATTAAATAATTATGTCAAAGAGGATTTCATTGTTTTCAAATCCTACATTTAACCACTTTTCATGGATTATGTCACGGATATTTTAATAGTCTCCTTGAGGTATGGAATTTGAGTTTGAACTGGCACTACAAACTGACACTGCAAACCCTTTGTTTCCATAATTGGTTGAAACCCTCATTTTATGCATCATTTTGAAGCATAATATTAATCCATTGAAGGATACCTCTATCAAACCTGAAGTGTATGGTCAAATCATTTGAGAACCTAGCCTGAAATTGCATACTTCATTAGTGATGCAAACATATATCTATGTTGTTGAAACCATGTTATTAGCAAGCAGATTCAATTGTCTTCTTTTCAGTATAAATCTCAATGGTTTTTCCTTTATTCCTCCTTATTGAAAGGTTCTCTATATCATAACATTGATGTGTATAAAGCTTTGGACAAGGTGGACTCTAGGAAAATAGTTTGTCATTAAACTATAAGCTCATGTTCACTCTGTTTTCACACACCAACTGTCATAACAAATTACAGAAAGCAGCCAAGTAGTGAGTATACATGTTGGACAAGGTGGCTATTAGAAGAAGCTCCAGAACCAAAAGATGACGACATTGAGCCTCTATAACCAGCATCAATTTTGGTCAAAGTTTATGTTTTCATGCATTTTACAACATTTTTGGTGATGGCTATGAGTTTTAAACCATGATTAGCAGTTTTGGTGTTTTCCTCTAGTCATATATCAAGATAATGAAGTTTTTGAAACATTTATGGACTCCTGGCATAAGTTTTGAGGTTTTGAAGATTTGCAAAAGTGAAACAGGATGCTACAGGAAAGTTCATAGTGTCAGTGTCGCGAACTGGTAATTTATGACAGTTTGTAAGCATTAGCACACAACAAAGGATTGTTTTGATCATAAATTTTTCATTCCAATCTGGGTTCCTCTGAAATTTTGTGTGGCAAAAAAAATGGTGTTTTTGACGTGCGGACAAAAATTCATCTCAACCCACTTCATATTTTTGGAGAAAAGATAAAAAACCCCACCTATAGGAATGTTCACAACGCATGATGTCAAAGGCACTACGAACTCTAACAATATGAAAAAATCAAGCTATGGGAAGGCTTCTAGCTATTAGGGAAGGTTTGAATGGTCTCCTAGGAGTTAGTTGGACATGAGGGACATGTGTTGCATCTCCATATCAAGGAGCATGACTTGTTTCAAAAGGCATTTATCTCAATAGACAAGATCCCAAAAAATAGGAATTTGTTAGGTTTTTGTTGGAATCTTTTGTAACAAGACTCCTAAATGGAGAAGGATCCTATGTAGCTCCTTGGTTTTGACCTCCTTAGGGTAGATAGATATCATTCACTATATATGAAGTGTATTTTGATAAGGAAAGGGTTGGAGTGATAGAAAAAAGGTTGTTACTATTTTGTAGACTCTCAAACTCTGTATATCTGGATGAAGGATTCTTGTGTACAAAAAGATCAACTTGTGCTCCTTTATTTATTCATTTTCTTTTTCTTCTTACTCTAATGGAATGCTGATTGATAAAGGGTTTATCAACATCTTTGTTAGAATAGTTATGTAGTGAATGATTTACTATGTATTTTGTGAAGCGTCTCTTCTTGGAGCAAATCTTTATTTCTTTATTAGAAGGATCCTAACTAATGAAATTTCATCCACATGAATGTGTCAATCAAGCCTGATGTGAAATTGATTGTTCATATTGATGGTTTTCTTCATTTTCTTCTATTTATCTTTCAAATATGTGTTGGTTGGAGATTACGATAGCCCTTTTTGCTAGAATATAGTCTTTGGAATTTCGTGCATTAGATCAGGATTTGAACCTTATCAGTTTGATCCATTTTTTAATATAATCACTCATTCAACTCTGAACATTATGATGGGTATTGGGCTTAAACTTAGAATAGTATAAGTGTGACTCTCAGTGCTAATAGTATCCACCTTCCAATTGTAGCCAGAGAACATAAGGGGTTGTAGCCTCCTTCTGGTTGGAGCCGGATAATTAGGGATTTGGAGCTTCCTTCAAGTTGGAGCCTGAGAAACTAGGGGGTTGGAGCCTCCTTCCAGTTGGAGATAGATAATTGGAAGTTTGTTCTTCCTTGAATGTAATTCTTTGACATATAATAAAATCATTCAGTAATTTTCTCCCACATTGGATTCCACGTAAATATCGGTGTACTACATACTATGTGGATGTGTTTATTATTGTTTATTATGCATTGACAGATGTTAATATTTATGATGCAATAATATATTGATGATGAACTGATGAACATTGTTGAATGAGTTAAAGAAATATAAATTGTGGTTAAGAGAATTATAAATTTCTCATTACTGATTCACCCCCCCTCTCAGTAATCCAACATTGGCCAAGTTTAGATATGGGAGGGGTGTCATAATATCCTATTGGGTGAACCAATTCCTCAAGTTGGGGATGTTCCCAAGGATGATCCTTTATAAGTCATGTTGTGAATGTGAGGTGGATGGGGGTTTAGAATTCTAGTTTTTAGGCTTCATGAAATACAATAGCTCATTTTGTCTCATTTATGGGAGCTTTTGTTGAGGGATAGCCACATTAAGTTTTCTCTTTTTGTTTTTCGAAGAATACTTTTCCAATCCATTTTAGCCATTAGTTTATTAAGGTGTTTCCAAGTTGAAGCTAAGGTGGGACTTCTACCTAATCATGAAAAACATTGCCCACCTCAACTCTACATTGGTCACACTTTTAAAATATTATTCCCCAAGTTGAAGTCAATAAGGGGTACTAAAAAGGAAATGCATATCCTACAAACACTCTACGATGGTTGGAATGATTGTTTATTTGTTTAATTTATGGGTCCCTCATTTACTTTGTGAGAAGTGTTTCATTTCTCTTGGGATACCACGATGAGATTATATCGTATGATGTTTCTTTATAGGGAACCTCCAAGCCTAATATCCCCTTCTTCCCACGAAATGAGGTACATTCCCTTCTTGGGTCAATAGGATAGAAAACCTAAAAGATTGGGACACAGAGGGGAAGAAGTGACAAAAAATGGTATGCATGAGTGGGGAAAGTACAATGGCTCTTTGAGGAGACCCATGGTTGCAACCCTTTCCCTAAGGGTGGCCACTTACTAGGAAACCATGACATTCACCAAGGTGAAACAAGGCCAAAATCATTATTTCCAAGAAGACGTTCTATGATCAAGAGAAGCTTTAATGCAACATATTCAAATGCCTCAAGTATTAAGGTGACACTTACCACAATACCTGACCTCTACCTCATGGAGAAAGAACCACTATATTCTGGAAGCAATTTGATGTGGTCAATGTTGTCATGATGAATCAGAGAAGTATGGTGGTGGAGCAGGTCTCCATTTGTGTATGTGGACAATGTCAATGAATTCATCTCTCGATACTCCATGTCCCCAACCTAAGGGCCTCGAGACATCATCTCCTTATTTATCCCTAGAAATGGGGGATAACATACCCTTCACCAAATTCTGGGGACGTAACAACATATATACATCTTGGATTTTTGCCTAATAGGGTGTGTATTTTACTCAATGTCCTATTTTCATGAAATTTCATAAGGATAGTGTGCATAATGTGAATAATTCATCTAAATATATAAATTTTCCATAACATTATGATTTCAAGAATTTATCATGCAAATACTAACCCAATACTTTCATTTTTCACTCTAGGGCATGCATTTTACAACATGGCCTATTTTCATGAAGAAAACACATCATTTCCATTTTTTAACATGCATTTTCTTCTTAAGGAATACATATATCATCTTAAGGAATACATATATCATCTTAAGGAATGCATTACTCAATATCCTATATATCCATCATCTCATCATACAAAATTACCCACTAAACAAGCATTTCCCTTAAGCTAGCATGCATTTTAAGAAGATTAATTTAAACAATTTTCCCTCTTTGTCCTATAAGAAATTTTTTTGTCTTTTTGCAAAACAAAGGGTTTTAAGTTTCCAATTGCAAAATCAAAGGTATAGAAAATTGTACAACTTTTCTACAACATTGTAACTTGTAATATTTCCTGTAATATTTACCTCTTGATTCTATAAGATGGTTTTGGGTCCTTTTGCACAATTTTTTTTTATTTCTCTAAATGCACAAACAAATGTATATGCAGATGTAAAAAAGATAAATTGTACACTATTGACCAACTTGAGTCAATCAATTTGGAGGTCAAAAAAAACTATATTTTCTATGATTTATTCTCTTTAAAGTATTTTTCATATCTGTTAATTATGTATTGTTAATTTTTATGTCATTTTATAAGTATCATTGGTTGGTTAGAACTCATTGACATTGGTTTCTCTCATAACCCGCCATCCTTTAATTGATCAAAAGATCATGAACATTTGTGCATAGAAATCATCCTTTTTGGAGTGTAAACTCACTCCTAATTGTAAAAAAATGTTAACAATAATATTGTAATCATCAATTTACAATTTAAATCTTAAACTATGGAGTCTTAGCCAACTTTTGGTGTGTAGTTTCATATAGCCAACTTTAACAATTTGTCCCTTTGGTTTTACAAGGAAATATTTAGTCTTTATGCACATAAGGTAGGTTTTTGTATACAAATTTCAATTTGAGGTTATACATAGGTGTAAAATAAAAAATTACACCTTCTGCAAGTTGAACCACTCAATTTGGGTCAAATTTGAGACTAGGGCATGCATTTTACTCTAAGGTAATTTTGTCTTCAATTTTACATGAAATCTCAAATCTAGGTGCACGAAAGCAGCCTCTCATGTTCATCAATTGCACTTTAGATGAAACGAGTAAATTTAAATTATATATAAATCCATCTTACAATTGATAAAACAATTTTTTGAGCTATAGGGAAGCTTGGGTGTGCATTTTAATTTAGTCACTTAGTACAGTTTCGAACTTCCAAATTACAAGGAAAACTTTACTTATTTTGCACAACAACCAATTTTAAACTTGATATTTAAAAATTAACAACATGAATAGGTTTAATATGATAAAACATGCCCCCAACAACTTGCATAACTCAAATCAATGGTATAATAAAACCTTGGCTTACTTTTTACAAATAAGTTGTGCATTTCTAGGGTTTTACTAGGCATCACTTGCATTTTTTGCACCGCAGAGTCTTTTATGACTGCAAATGAAAAATTTAGTATATAGGCTTATGTAAAATGACTTAAAAAATCATTTACAATTTGAACCACTCAAATTGAATGAGTTTTGAGACCTGGGCATGAATTTTAATCTAGCCTACCATGCATTTTGCACCAAGGAAAAATTTACACCAACACAAAAAATTTCCTCTTTATCCTACAAGATAATTTTTGGTCTTTTTGCACAGTAAAGTGTTTTAAGTTTCCAATTGCACAAACAAATGTATAGACAATTGTACAAGTTTTCTACAACCTTGTAACTTGTAATATTGACCTCCTCATTCTCTAAGATAGTTTTTGATATTTTTGCACAACAAAGGGTTTTATTCCTCTAAATGCACAAACAAAGGTATATGCATATGTAAAAGGATAAATTACACACTCTCGACCAAGTTTAATCAATCAATTTGTTAGCCTCTTTCTCATATACAATCATTAAGTCTTAGTATACCACCTTTGTATATTTTACATACTAGGATATAGTTGTTATCCTAAGTGTGTTTCTAGATTTCTATATTGTCTCCTCCTACCTTATCTCCTAATGAGGTGTCAATGTGAGAACAATTGAGGTGGTTTCATTATTTTATTATATTTGTATCATTAATATGAATACAATGTTGAGAATTATGGCTTGAGGCATTTTCCGTCAATCTTCTTGTCCTAATATTCTTATGCTCAATTTATTCAATTGGTATCAGAGCACTTATGATCTTAGAGGCCTGGTAACATCTTAGTAGTTTTCCATGGAGGTTTTTCAATCTCAGTTGATGATGGTGACAAATATTCTCAACACATTCAACTAGATACACTCGTGTGCTTCACGTGAAGGAGACAAGGACAAGGACAATGAATATGGTTGCAGAAAATTCAAGAGCACAAGAAAAGAAAGTCCGGTCTGATCATTGATGACTCCACAATGGTGATCAATTGGATCTACGTTGAAGACATATCAAACTCCCCTTGTGTCTAGTTGAAGAGGGAATGCAATCAATCATTTAAAATTGAAGCCATCGACTTGGAATGTAGAGATAGAGCACAACTCCACGCATCGTTGGAAGGAGGAAAGCAAGTGATGCAAATAGACAGATCCGGTATGCATGTTCCTGTGATTGTAAAATTATTTTAGATATCTGCTAAAAATCTATTTATTCACCTCAATACGATCTAATAAGTCCATGGATCTGATTTAGGGGCCATGGGAGCACCCAAACATTGTCTAAAATCAGGCCAGTAGAGGGTATGAGATCTGAAGTTTTGTGTTGCAGGGTATGGAGAATTGTCATATAATTGGCATATCGTTCCTACTAAATGAACCCTTGGATTGATGAAATCATAATTGCAGAATATGATGCTTATATTTTTATGTAGATCGAAGTGAAGGAAGAACAAACTATGGTCAACCAGAATCGAACTCAGAACATCGAGGATGGATCAGAGTATGCAGCGAAGCTTGATTCATAATCTGAGAATATGAGCAAGGTTAAGGGTTGTTATGTCAATATTGACCAGATCATGTGACAATGTTCTTTTTGCATGCCTCTTATCAGTGTACCATCAACAAATTGCCAATCCCTAAAAACATATCACAACAATATGGCTTGTCTCAAATCGTTGCAGAAAACAAACCCAGTATAAAACTCAACGACGTGCACAACGATTTGCTCATAGAACGTTGATTTCCTCATAGAATATCCATAATCTACTCAACGATCTACTCATCTATTGGATAAAATGATTTGCTCCACGATTTGTTCATATGCTCAAAATCTTCATCTGAGGTAGGTTGCATCAGAATGGTTGGTGGTTTAAAGTTCAAGCAGGTCGGTTGTTTAAAGTTCATGTTGGTTTTTACCTTTGTGAAAAGTATTTTAGTTTTACATTCATAAGTTAATAGTGCTATGCATATTAGCATTTATGCACTTTATTTAATGGAATCACTATGTCATACTAAGTGACATAAATATTTTCACATAAATTATATATTTAAAAATATGGCTTTATGAAATATTGTGAAAGACATTGCTTATGAAGAAGATGTGGAGAGATAAAAGAGCAAAGGGAGGTGTTTTGTATTCAGGGATTTGGGCTTTCAATTTTTGAAAATTCATCAAAGGATTTAGAATTTGGAAATTTGGGACTTTTTGGCATTTGTAAAATATTGCTAGTAGACATTGCATGGTAATCAATTTATGGAGAAAATTGTAGAATGAGGAAAAAAGGAAGCTTAGTTGAAAGATTTGTGTAACATTTGTATTAATAAAATCATATTTTATTTGGCTCTTGTGTCCTAGATCCACCCAAAATTTGATTAAGGGGATCTTAGGTACATATTGTGTAGTGTGTGCTGGTGATTTTTCTTAATGGTTGTCTTATGAGCTAGTTTACGTCTAGTTTTGACGTTATCCCACATACATGGAGTACAAAGAAGGTTAATGAAATAAGAACACAAATTAATGCCAGTGAAGCACATATATTCAAGCACAATAAAATCTCTCAATTAAGAAGCAACGAAGATATCAAATTAGCAATCACATCAACATTGGACACATCATGCTCATAATCAAGGAATCAAAGCATCATCAAATTTGAAGATCAACTCAACTTTGAAATTGACATTTATTGTAAACTTGCAAATAGTATTATTTGTAAGTAATCAAGATCAATTATTTTGTAAATGTCCAATCAAATCAAGTTGAATTTCTTTGTAATTGGGTGCATTCCGGTTGAGCCCGACACCCAAGATTCATTGTAATTTTGAGTCGAAATTGACAATATCGAGTAGTTTAACTCAAATCATTGTAAACATAAAACATTTGGATGCATTTTTGGTGGTAACCGACATCCTCAAACTTCTTGGAAGAAAGAAAGAAAGGTTCAAGCGAGCGAGAAATAAATTCAAGCGAGTGAGAAGAGCAAGTGAGCGATAATTTCAAGCGAGCATGTTCAAATGGAGCGAAGTCATCAATTACTAGATTTTCTGAATACTCTAATAAACACCATTGAAGACAACACAATAATATTGAACAAAGAAAAATCTTCAATCAGTGCTAACTTGTTTGCAAGTGATGCAAGATAAAGTTAAACGTCTTCAAGCACAATCCCATCTATTGAATGATGAGTTGATAGAACTCAAAAGTCAACAGCCAATGAAGTTTTATGAACCAGTTTTTCTTCAGAACAACCCTCTCTATGATGATGATGATGATGATTTTGATCAACAATCGGTGAAGGAAAAAATAAACAAACCAACTTCAGAAGAAAATTCCAGTGACGATGAATTGCAAGAAGAAGATGCCAAAGCACAAAGTGATACAACAAGTATAAGTGAAAGTTTTTGTGAAGCACGTCATCAAGTACAACATGATATTTCCAAGCCCATCATTAGACCTTGGGAAGAATTACACTTCAATAGGAATCGACATGGCTTAGGATATAAAAATCAAAACAGTTTTTAGATTCCAAATTACTCCAAACCAATTTTGTTTGTGAGCGTTGGATTCCTTCAAGAAAATTCAACTTCAAATGTTGAAGATCGGGATGTTAAGTGACAACATTGCAATCGAGTTGGTCACAAGGAGAATTAGTGTTTTGATCTCCATCCTTGCCATCATTGTGGAAATCATAACCACTCTTCAGATAAATGTTCAACACTGAAGAAACCTGCAAGATTGAATATTCATTATGAGTGGATTGATCCTTGGAAATGGTCATCAACTTCCAAGCAATTATATAAGTCTTATCATATAATTCTATCTCGATTAAAGTCCAATCTTGTAGAACATAACATTTTTGTACCTCACATAAGTGGTCCCCTTATGGCATAGCTTTCGAGCATGGCCCTCATGGGATGAGATAACATGTGGTTGTTTCCGCATGCCCATTTTTTGTTGTACTCAAATGGAACAAGTATGGTACTCTCTTGAGCATGGAAGGGGGGAGTGAAATGATGAAACTCTCATGCACCTTAAGGGGGGGAGTTCAAAATTTCAATGATGATGGTTCATGAAACCACTTGTGGTCTCTCCTTTCAGCTGACAAAGGGGGGAATTGATGATGGAATTGAATATGGTTTTCAAATAGAAATCTTCGACAACAACAAACATCAAGTATGACATATGGGCATGAAATTTTCTAAATGGGAAACTACAGTCTGTAGATGACAGACTTTGGTAGAATGATGGTTCTAAATTGAATCATACACATTATACATTGGGATGTTCTTGGACACCTAAAAGTGTCACAATTGGTTAGTGATTATCCAAAACCCACCAGATACATGGTATCAATTGGTTAGTGGTCATCCCAAACCACATATTCATAGATCACTTCAGTGATACACTGATAGTAGTGTGGTGATACTACATGTTCACCAATTAGCAGAAGGCATCAAATTCTTCTAACTCAAATACTTGGAAAAATGATTGAATTGTCAAGCAATCGGGAAATGTTCAGATATTTCTACTATTCACTTCCATATCTCATCTCTCTTCCAATTCATTTCATATGAACCATTCAACATCCAGATTGGCGGTTTTTCAGACAGTTCTTCATTGTGGCTCAGCTTAGGAGTTTCGACATGAACGCATGGAAATATACCAACTTATGAAACTTCTTTGTTGGTATTTTTGTTTGGACTTATGATTGATGGGGGGAATGTTAGCCTCTTTCTCATATACAATCATTAAGTCTTAGTATACCACCTTTGTATATTTTACATACTAGGATATAGTTTCTATCCTATGTGTGTTTCTAGATTCCTATTTTGTCTCCTCCTACCTTATCTCCTGATGAGGTGTTCATGTGAGAATAATTGAGGTGGTTTCATTATTGTATTATAATTGTATCATTAAGATGAATACAATGTTGATAATTATGGCTTGAGGCCTTTTCCATCAATCTTCTTGTCCTAATATTCGTATGCTCAATTTCTTCACAATTTGGAGGTGAACAAACTCTATATTTTATATGATTTATTATCTTTAAAGTATTTTCTTGTATGGGTTAGTTATGTGTTGTTAATTTTTATGTCATTTTGTATGTATCATTGGTTGGTTAGAATTCATTTACCTTAATTTCTCTCATAACCCACCATCCTCTAATTCATCAAAAGGTCATGAATCTTTCTGCATAGAAATCATCCTTTTTGGAGTGTAAATGCACTTCTAAGTGTATAAACATGTTAACAATATCATAACCATCAATTTACAACTTAAATATTAAATTATGGAGGCTTATCCAACTTGGGCATGCGGTTTCATATATCCAACTTTAACAATTTGGCCCTTTGGTTTTACAAGGCAATCTTTAGCCTATATGCACATCAGGTAGGTTTTTGTTTGAAAATACCAATATAAGGCTATAGACAGGTGCAAAATCATAAATTACACCTTATACTAATTTAAAAAATCAATTTGAGTCAAAATGGAGACTAAGGGGTGCATTTTACTAGAAGGTAGTTTTTCCTTCAAATTTACATGAAATCCCAAATCTAGGTGCATTGAAGAAACCCATCATGTTCTTCAATTGCACTTTAGATGACATAGGTAAATTTACCATATATCTATCTCTACCATACAACTTATAAAACAATTTTTGGAGCTACAGGGAAGCTTGGGCATGAATTTTAATTTGGTCACTTAGTACAGTTTTGACCTTCCAAATTACAAGGCAAACTTTGTCTCTTTTGCACAAAAACACTTTTTAAAATTGCACTTGCAAAATAAAAGTAAAAACATGAACAGGTCTAATATGATAAACCACACCTCCAACAACTTTCACAACAAAAATATAAGGTACAATAAAACCTTTTCTTACTTTTTACAAATAGGTTGTGCATTTCTAGGGTTTTACTAGGCATCTATTTCCTATTTTTGCACAACGGAGTCTTTTATGACTCCAAATGAAAAAATAAGCATATATTCTTATGTAAAATGATATAAAATATCATTTAGAATTTGAACCACTCAAATTGAATGAGATTTGAGATCTGGGTGTATGTTTTGGTGTAGCTCGGCATGCATTTTGCATCAAGGAAACGTTTTCCCTCTTTTTCCTACAAGACAATTTTTGGTCTTTTTGTAGAGAAAATGGTTTTAAGTTTCCCATTACACAAAAAAATGTACAGACAAACTGAAATATCAAACTGATATAACTCAGAATATAATTCCCTGTAGGTAGATTCAAACATTATGATAAAGATGCATTAAATATATGTTATACATTGTAGATAAACACTAAAGATCACAACATGAATCTCATATAATGAATGTGTGATTCAAAATAGTATGATTTTCCATTTAATTCCTCATAATAGTAGGATCTTTACATGACATACATCATAGCTGCAATCTCCATTACAAAAATGGGAAACGTGAAATACAGATTCCACACCTTTCTTATCTCCAAATATTCCTATTAAGGTATCCCTAACAAGCCTCTCCTTTCCTATCTATCTATTTACAACCTTATATATTATGTTCACCAAGGGGACCACCTCAACTCATAGGTCAGTTACATAAGTTTCTCATAACTAAATTT
>ML797970.1:19596-30742 GCA_009831015.1 Picea engelmannii | reverse complement strand
TAAGTCCATTTGTAGATGGAAACACCTTTTGTTTAATTGGCCTATGAAAACTATTATTTGTCGAACTATAACAGATGTACTGAAATGTTGGTTGACTTTATTGTAGTAGATGTAGTGAATGTTGATGTTGGGTGAAATGTTGGCTGACTTTATTGTACTAGATGTACTGAATGTTGATGTTGGTTGACTTTATTGTAGCAGATGTAGTGAATGTTGACAATGTTGTGAACTCCATTTGTAGATTGAAACACATTTTTCAATTGGCCTATACAAAATGCTCTTTGTCAATTTTGGTCGACTTTACTGTAGTAGATGTGGTGAAATGTTGTGTGAAGTCCATTTGTTTACCCAACACCACTCGCTAATATTTTACAAGATTTTATAATTCAGTGAAAGATTCGCCAATATTTTACAAGATTTTATAATTCAATGAAATATTCGCCAATGTTTTATAAGATTATATAATTGACTAAAATATTCGCCAAAAAATTATATATACATTTTATATTATAGATAAAATAGCCTTCAATTTTTCCTATGTATCATGGGGATTCGCCCATTTATTATACATATAAATTTAGGGGGGGTTCTTAAAATCACCCCTGATTAGGAATTTGGTCCAGGGGAAAAAAATACAAACCAAGCAGCATAATTGAGTTATGTAATCTCCCACAAGTGTGTTTTTCCAACTCTTGCGTGACCATACTACCCACAATCATCCGAGATGGTTTTTTCAAAATCAACCCCTAGTGCAAAAATTGCATTGTCCCTTATTGAGAAAAATGTTAGTTTTGTAGATCCTCCAAGAAAACATTTTTTGTGCTATAAAATCACAAAGGAGGGGTACCTATGGTTGTAATATGGTGTGATTAATCTAATACAACCAACATTTCATCCATATGAGGCCTGATTAGATTATTATGGCGAGTTGCAACTCTCCTCCTAAATCCATTTAAGGACACATTAGGAATTTGGTTCAAGGGAAAATGATGGAAATTGAGCGGCATAATTGATTTCTATAAGATCCTGCAAGTTTGTTTGCAAAAATCCCATGTGACCACACTACCCACAATCACCTAGACATTGTTTTTCAAAATCAACCCCTAGTGCAAAAATGCATTGTCCCTTACTGAGAAAACCCTAGTTTAAGAGATCCTCCAAGAAAATAAATTTCAGATAATGGAATCATGAGGTAGGGGTGCCCCTAGCTATAATATGGTGTCAGGATTCCAACACAACTAATGGTTCATCCATCTCAGGTCTAGTTATAATGTTATGGTAAGTTGCAACTCACCTCCTAAACTCACTCAAGGACACATTAGGAATTTGGTCCGAGGGCATAAAATCCAAACTGAGGATGCTAATACAACATAATTAAGACACATATGTGACACATAGGATTCAAAAATAATTCAAGTAGGATGTTATGAAGATGCTAGTAAGACATTGAGGAGACCTTGAGACCCTAGTAAGGTAGAATTATGACACAAAATATGACCACAAGGACATTCAAGAGATAATAAATGTAATCTTAGGACACAAATGATATGATACAAATAAACTAATGAGGATGCTAAAAGGATGAAACATTAATGAAAATGATGGATAATACATGAACAAGAAGGCAAAGTATTTGTTTGTCATTGATGGCAAGTTCAGCCCGATGATGACAAACAAGAGAAAGTGGCAAGACCAGGAGAGCAACGATGATGGCATGGCAAGATCAGAAGCGTAAGCTCAGGAGGAGGAGCAACAATGATCGTTGGATCACCCATCCTGAATTCTGGATGGCTGTCAGATTTGAATTAAGACAGGAGGAGCGCGTAGAAGAGGAGAACGGATCTCAGGTGTCAGATCTGAGTGTGAATACTGACCATCATTGGATCCATAAGAAGGAGCACGATCTTTACATGCAAGATGAAGCGGGCCTACAAAATCGTGAAAGCAGGAGCATCGTCCATCTTCAAGAAGGAAACATGGTGAGCCACTAGAATTTTGTTGACTTGCACATTGGAGGAGCCAATGGAGCATGGTGTGGGAACTCACGATATGCGATATCCCGAAATGATCTGGGTCGTCGGATCAAGGATTGATCTGAAACTTTGGATCGAGGGTCGTGGACCGTTGGATGCAGACTACACATGGCGAGAGGTCAATTTTTTGTTGAATGAAAAGTCAAAGGAAGGAGGAGCTCTATCCTTTGAAATCATGAAAAGTGAAACCACGATTCAATCTGAGTCGTTGATCAAGGGAAAGCATGGACCGTTGATTTGGCTCCATTTTGGAGTTTCGGATAATGGGAGTTGGAAGATTCAAGGAGACTCACGGCAAAATCATGAAGCACCTTTTGGCACAGGATGTGGTCACTACCCGTGGTCACGAGAAGGGAAGGAGATAGCAGTTAAGATCCATTTCGGATTTTTGTGATTCGAGGTTTTTGGAAGCAACTCACGGTAGAAATGTCGAAATTCAAAATTGCAAAACACTCGTGATTGGCCCCTGCTCATAACTTATGGTCACATCGACAAAGGCTTAAGGGAGGAGCTAGCACGAAGATAAGCTCCATTTCGGGAATTGTGACTTAGAGTGTTGAGACCCTTCATCACAGGAATGTCAACATGCGAAATGAGAAACGCCTTTTGGCATAGGTTGTGGTTACCGTCGTTGGTCATGTGAGGGGAAGGAGCTAACATAGCTAGGATCCATTTCAGGCACTAGAAGTGGAAGAGTCAAGGAGGCTCATGGCAGAATCCCCGAATTGCGAATTGTGAAATCCCTTTATGGATAAGCGCTTGGTCATCGTCCTGGGCACGTGAAGGAAGGAGCTTGCAAGTTGCAAGGCTCCATTTCATGATCAAGAGATGGAAGAGTCAATGTGACTCACAACAAAATTCATGAAATGCGAAACTGCAAAGTACTTCTTGATTAGGCTCGTGGTCACAGCTAGTGGGCATATGGGACAAATGCAATACCCTACAGATTTAATCCAACGTTGCTGGTTATTTGAGAATCTGATCGAAGGGATACTGTTGATCTTCACAGTTAATCATTCATTTATGATTCAGTTAGCAAAACTGAATCATAGTTCTTGGGCGTTTGGCGATTCAGTTGCTGATGCGTTTTCCTTGGAGATTCGAGGTGTAACTGAATGGGTAGGATTTCATAAAAGGTATATTCCATGACTGTGTGAGGTTGGATGTTCTAACTGAAAAATGAGTTGAATTGTAGAAAGTTAAAATTACAGTATGCGCAGTGTGAAGAAAAACTCAGAGATGAGGAACAGAAACTGAATAGAATATAATAGGTGAAGAGAGAAGAATGTGCACATATCAAAGAGCATGAGAAGAACAGAGAAAGAACAGATAGAAAGAGACAGCAAGTCAAGCCAAGTATGAATGGAGTAGAAGAATAGTGAAGTAGAGAAGAATTACAGAATAGTGAAGAAATGGTAAGAATTGATATATATATATGTATTATTGGTTATTCAATCATTTATTTATAATCAGGGAGGTAGGGTGGTGCTAGGGAGGACTGTGGTCCTCTGATATTCAAGTTGATTCTTGAATATTGGGAGTTTTATCTTCCATCTAGTTGTGGCTAGAAAACAAGGTGGCAGGGTGGTGCTTGGGAAAACACAGATTTTTTTGTATGCAAGTTGGTGCTTGTATAAGTGGAAGTAGGTGATTGCATCCAGTTGGTGTTGGAACACTCAGGGAGTTTTTGCTTCCTTCTAGTGGGTGCTAGAGAAACCAGAGAGTTGGTGATATCATCAATGTGGAGCTTGTAAAACAGAGGTAGTAGCCTCACATTGAGTTGGTGCTCAAATACAGATGATGTACAGAACTTAAAAGATTGCCTATCATTTCAAAGAAAAAGAGGTTTTCTCCCTTTATGGGTTTCCTCATGAAAATATGTCTCTGTGTATATCTTGTGTGTGAATGATGCTCATTAATTATCTTTTTCATATCTTGTATAATATTGATGGCTACTTGGAGAAGATTAAAAATGGTTTAATAGTCTTAAAATTGTTTAAGCATGGTAACAACTAATTCACCCCCCCCCCCTCTCAGTTGTCTTAGTAATTTCAACAATTGGTATCAGAGCGGGTTCCTTTGAATTAAAGTTAGATCTGTAATCTTAAACATCACAAGTCATGAAGGGACTTTAGCCGCTAAGCCTCCTCTGTTTGATGGAACAATTTTTTCCTTCTGGAAGATTAGAATGAGAACATACTTAATGGCTTTAGGTGTTGACGTTTGGGATGTAGTAGAGACTGGATATACAAAGCCAATTGTGCTAGCTTCCAAGGATGATAAGTTAGAGTTTATCTTTAATGCTAAGGGAATGAATGTTATCTTGAATGGACTTGTTGAATATGAGTTTGTAAAGGTGATGCATCTTGAAACTTCCAAAGAAATGTGGGATAAACTTATTAGCATTTATGAAGGAAATGAGAAATTAAAAGATGCCAAACTTCAAACATATAGATTGAAATTTGAAAAACTAAAGATGAATGAAGATGAAACAGTTAGCAAGTATTTTTAAGAGTTGAAGAACTTATGAATGCCATGAAGGGTCTTGGTGAGAAGATTGAAGAATCGTTTTTAGTTCAGAAGATTTTAAGATCTCTTCTTTAGAAGAAGAGATAGTAAAAACCAGAAAAGAAATGGAGAAGTTTAAGGCATTGTATCACCAAAATCTATCAAGTATTAAAGCACCAAAAGGATTAACCTCCATTCTAAATCAGCAAAGGAATCCAAAGTTGAAAGTTGGCTTGGGATATGAAGAAGGATCAAGTAGTGATCACCCAAGTAATACAAAACCCATCAAGTTTGTCAAGTCTACAATTATTGACAACAACCACTCTATAGAAACATAGAAAGAAAATCAGAAACCAAGAAGGAATGAAAGAAAAAGTGCCAGAACCAAATCTGTAGATCAGAAAAACTGTCAGCATGGAAGAAATCGACCCGCTCAAAGAAGATAGTCATTTTCCAGGTACAAAGGATTTTTCTATGGATATTGTTTTTTCTATTCTAACTTTGGTCACAAAGCTATAACTTGTTCTTTAAGATTTAGATATGATCAATCAAGTTATGCAAGGAATAATTATCCGCCACAACAAAGATTAAGACAGTCAAGAAACAAACAACAACAGACTATAAATCATGTGATGGATGGGAGAATGATGCAGGTGAAACATAACAATAGTTATGAACATAACAATTGTTATGATCTGTTATTCAATGAACCATAATGTTACAACTACCATAACTATGGACACAAAGTTGCAGACTGTCGCTTAAGGAACTATAAGCCAGAGTTGAATCATACTGCTAAAAATTTCAAGATTTGGAAAAAGAAAGAAGATGACCTGTGTGGATTAGTGTTATCAACCCAAAGACAAAAGAATCCTTGGTATATTGATAGTGGATGTTCCAAACATATGACTGGAGACAAAAGTAAGTTTTTAACTCTAAGTGAAAACAAATCATGGAATGTAACTTTTGGAAATGATGCACCCAGAAAAATAAAAGGTAAAGGAATGGTAAGTCTGAGTAATGGAAAAGGGAAAGCTCAAGATGTGTTATTTGTAGATGGTCTGAAACATAATCTGCTTAGTGTCAGTCAAGTCTATTACCAAAGATTTGAAGTTGTTTTTACTTCTATATATTGTAAAATAAAGTCTGTGAATTCAGGATAGTTGGCTGCAAAAGGGATAAGAACATAAAACAATGTCTATGTGTTAAAGGAAGAAAAAGAAGAATGCCACTTAAGCAAGTATGATGAAAGTTAGATATGGCATAGGAGACTTGGACATCTAAATTTTGATCATATAATCAAGCTTAAGAACAATGGGGCAGTAAAAGATCTTCCAAAGATATCAATGCCATATGACTATGTTTGTAAACCTTGTCAGATAGGAAAGCTTAGTCGAACACATTTCAAATCTAAAAATTTTCCTTCAACAGAAAAACCTCTCCAGTTAGTACATATGGATTTATGTGGACCATCAAGAAAAGAAGGGACAAGAAAAGAAAACTATTTTATGTTAATTATTGATGATTATTCTAGACTAACATGGGTTGCCTTTTTGAAGAAAAACCTAAAGCATTTGAAAAATTCAAAGTGTTTAAAGTTCTGACTGAAAATCAAACAGGAAAAAGATTGAAGGCAGTAAGGTCTGATAGAGGAGGAGAGTTTAGTTCATGGAACTTCAAAGAGTTCTGTGATAAACATGGAATCAAATGAGAATACACTATTCCAAGGACTCCACAGCAAAATGGAGTAGTTGAGAGGCAGAATAGATCAGTTCAGTAGATGGCAAGATCAATGATGAATGAAAAGAATATTTCTCAGACATATTGGGTGGAAGCAATTCATATAGTTGTTCATATCCTAAACAAATCTCATCTCAGGCCACAGAGTGACAAGACTCCTTATGAACTATGGTTTGGAAGACCTTTTTCAATCAATCGTTTTAAAGTCTTTGGGAGTAAATGTTATATCAAGAATAATGATGAAAATATTGGCGAATATGATGACAGGGATGATGAAGGTATCTTATTAGGCTATGCTACAAACAGTAAATGATACAAATGCTACAATAAGAGGCTGCATAAATTTTTTGATTGTATCGACATAAAAGTTGATGAAGAAATCCCAGTAAGGAATGTAAGCAGTGTTGAACCAAGCACAGAAGATATAGATGAAGATGGAGATGAATAGGTCCAAGGATCAGAAAGAGAAGAACCTGAATCAGATGAAGATACAAATACTCAGGCTGACACTAATCAGCAAAAGAAACAAAACCACCTCTCATAATTGTTAGTAAGAATCATCCTGAAAATCAGATAATTGGAGATATAAATAAAGGAGTTCAGACAAGAAGGAAATTGATTAAATACTCAAAACAATCTCAGGTTGGCTTTTTATCTATGATTGAACCTAAAAACTTTGATGAAGCCAGCAAGCATGATGACAGGATTAAAGCTATGAATGAAGAGTTTGATCAGATTGAGAAGAAAAATACTTGGGAGCTTGTTCCTAGACCTGAAGATAAGAATGTAATAGGTTCCAAATGGGTGTTCAAGAATAAAATGAATGAAAAAGGACAAGTTGTTAGAAATAAATCCATATTGGTTTGTAAAGGGTATGCACAAGTTGAAGTTTAGGATTTTGATGAAGTGTTTTCACCAGTGGAAAGATTGGAAGCCATCAAAATATTTCTTGCATATTCATGTCGTAAGAACTTTAAAGTGTATCAGATGGATGTTAAGTCATCATTTCTTAATGGAGATCTAGAGGAAGAAGTATATATGGAGAAACCTGAAGGATTCTCATTGACAGATAATCCTGATTATGTTTGCAAGTTGAAGAAGGATTTATATGGACTGAAACAAGAACCATGAGATTGGTACTATAGACTGGACAATTTTTTACAAGACAAAGGGTTCAAGAAAGGTATTGTTGACAGCAATCTCTACATTAAGTCTGAAGGTGATAATTTACTAGATGTTTTGGTTTATGTAGATGATATTATTTTTGGTTGTACTAATGAATCCTTTGTCCAGTGGTTTTCTAAATCTATGCAAACAGAGTTTGAGATGTCCATAATGGGAGAACTATCATACTTTCTTGGTTTACAAGTAAATCAAAGTTCAACAGGAATATTTATCTCACAAGAAAAATATTTGATAGAGATGTTGAAGAAATTTCAGATGGAAGATTCTTCTCCTGTTAGTACACCTATGGTGGTTGGTTGCAAGCTCAGTAAAGATGATATTTCACGCGATGTTGATCAAAGGACATATCGATCAATGATAGGCAGTCTTATGTACATCACAACATCTCGTCCTGATATAATACAAGTTGTTGGAATGGTAGGTCACTATCAGTCTTCTCCTAAATAAAGTCAATTAGTAGTTGTCACAAGGATATTCAAATACTTGAAGGGCACAATGACTTATGGTTTGTGGTATCCCAGAAATCAGAATTTTCAGTTAACTGCTTATTCAGATGTTGATTGGGAAAATTGTGTGGATGAGAGAAAGAGTAGCAGTGGAGGTGCATTCTTCCTGGGTGACTCATTGGTAGCATGGATTAGTAAGAAAAAGGGATCTATTTCCTTATCAACTACAGAGGCAAAGTACATTGTTTTTGCTACTTGTTGCACTTAGATTTTATGGATGATCCAAACTCTTGCAGATTTGAAGGTCAATTATACTGATCCGATTACAATTCACTGTGATAACACTAGTGTCATTAGTGTCTCCAAGAATCTCGTTCTTCATTCCAAAACTAAGCATATCCCAATAAAATACTATTTTTTCAAAGAACAAGTTACAAACAGAGTTGTTCAACTGAATTATATTCCTTCCACAGAACAAATAACTGATATCTTTACTAAACCGTTAGTAGCGAACCATTTTGGATATCTTCGTCAATAGTTGTGGGTTATAGCTTCTTTATCTAATTTTTTCACCTGGTCAGGGGGAGTACTTATTGAATATATGTTGTATTTCTAAGCTACTCATAGTTGACAAGGAGAGTCTGTATTGCACCAGCTCAGGGGGAGCATGTTTCTTTTTTGACATTGATGTCAAAGGGGGAGAAAGAGTGGTAATGGAAGATGCTACAGTGGTATGGTTGGATGTTTAGCAGACAGAGTAGCAGGAGTGCAGTTCTTTAGGTTCTTCAAGGTCCAGGTTGCCATCAATGCCAAAGGGGGAGATTTTTGGCATATTTATTAGGGACAGAAGGTAAAGTATTTGTTTTTCATTGATGGCAAGCCCATCCTGACGATGACGAACAAGAGAAAGTGGCAATACCAGCAGCGTAGCGATGATGTCATGGCAAGATCACAAGTGTGAGCTCAGGAGGAGGAGCAACAGTGATCGTTGGATCACCCATCCTGAATTCTCGATGGTCGTCAGATCTGAATTAAGACAGGAGGAGCGCGCAGAAGAGGAGAACAGATCTGAGCGCGAAGACCGACCGTCGTTGGATCCATAAGAAGGAGCACGATCTTTATGTGCAAGATGAAGCGAGCCTACAAAATCACAAAAACAGGAGGACCGTCCATCTTCAAGAAGGACACGTGGCGAGCGAATAGAATTTTGTTGACTTGAACATCAGAGGTGTCAATGGAGCATGGTGTGGGAACTCACAATATGCAATATCCCGAAATGATCCGGGCCATCGGATTGAGGATTGATATGAACCTTTGGATCAAGGGTCATGGACCATTGGATGCAGACTACACATGGCGAGAGGTCATATTTTCGCTGAATGAAAAGTCAAAGGAGGAGCTCTATCCTTTGAAATCGCAAAACGTGAAACCGCGATCCAATCTGAGCCGTTGATCAAGGGAAAGCATGGACCGTTGATCTGGCTCCATTTCGGAGTTTTTGATACCGAGAGTTGGAGGATTCAAGGAGACTCACAGAAAAATTGTGAAGTGCCTTTTGGCGCAGGCTGTGGTCACTGCCCGTGGTCACGAGAAGGGAAGGAGCTAGTAGTTAAGCTCCATTTCAGATTTTTACGATTCGAGGTTTTTGGAAGCAACTCACGGCAGAAACGTCGAAATGCAAAATCGCGAAACACTCTCATGCTTGGCCCCTGGTCATAACTTATGGTCACATTGACAAAGGCTTAAGGGAGGAGCTAGCACAAAGCTAAGCTCCATTTAGGGGATCGCGACTTGGAGTGTTGAGACCCTTCATCACAGGAATGTCGAAATGCGAAACGCCTTTTGGCATAGGCTGTGGTTACCGCCAGTGGTCATGTGAGGGGAAGGAGCTAGCGTAGCTAGGCTCCATTTCGAGTAACGAAAGTGGAAGAGTCAAGGCGACTCACGAAAAAATCCCCGAATTGTGAATTGTGAAAGACCTTTATGGATAAGCGCTTGGTCATCGTCGTGGGCATGTGAATGAAGGAGCTTGCAAGTTGCAAGGCTCCATTTCGTGATCAAGAGATGGAAGAGTCAATATGACTCACAACACAATTCGCAAAACGCGAAACTGCAAAGTGCTTATTGATTAGGCCTGTGGTCACAGCCAGTGGGCATATGGGATAAACGCAAGACCCTACAGATTTAATCCAACGGTGCTGGTTTTTTGAGAATCTGATCGAAGGGATACTATTGATCTTCACAGTGAATCATTCAGTTACGATTCAGTTAGCAGAACTGAATCATAGTTCTTGGATGTTTGGTGATTCAGTTGTTGAGGCGTTTTCCTTGGAGATTAAAGGTGTAAATGAATGGGTAGGAGTGCATAAAAGGTATATGCCATGAATCTGTGAGGTTGGTTGTTTTGACTGAAAAATGAGTTGAACTGTAGAAAGGTAAAATTGCAGTATGCGCAGTGTGAAGAAAAACTCAGAGATGAGGAACAGAAACTGAATACAATAGAATAGGTGAAGAGAGAAGAATGTGCACATATCAAAGAGCATGAGAAGAACAGAGAAATAACATATAGAAAGAGACAACAAGTCAAGCGAAGTATGAACAGAGAAAAAGAATAGTGAAGCAGAGAAGAATTATAGAATAGTGAAGAAATGGTAAGAATTGATATATCTGTATTGTTGGTTATTCAGTCATTTATTAATAATCATGGAGGTAGGGTGGTGCTAGGGAGGACTATGGTCCTCTGATATTCAAGTTGATTCTTGAATATTGGGAGTTTTAGATTCCATCTAATTGTGGATAGAAAACGGGGCGGCAGGGTGGTGCTTGGGAAAACACAGAGTTTTTAGTATGAAAGTTGGTGCTTGTATAAGTGGAAGTAAGTGCTTCCATCCAGTTGGTGTTGGAACAATCAGGGAGTTGGTGCTTCCTTCTAGTGGGTGCTAGAGAAACCGGAGAGTTGGTGCTCTCAGCAAGTTGGAGCTTGTAAAACAGAGGTAGTAGCCTCACATTGAGTTGGTGCTCAAATATAGATGATGTACAGAACTTAAAAGATTGTCTATCATTTCGAAGAAGAAGAGGTTTTCTCCCTTTATGGGTTTCCTCATGAAAATCTCTCTCTGTGTATATCTTGTGTGTGACTGATGCTCATTATTTATGTTGTCCATATCTTGTATAATGTTGATGGTTACTTGGAGAAGATTAAAAATGGTTTAATAGTCTTAAAATTGTTTAAGC
>ML797969.1:169912-202766 GCA_009831015.1 Picea engelmannii | reverse complement strand
AGACTTCGACTAAGCAATGAAGTATTGTTTGGAAACTCATACTGTTGGAATGATAGATAAACAAAAGTTAATCGTGCAACGGTTAAAGTTGCATTTTTGTAACTATTTTGCTCCTAGAAAGTAGGAGATGGTTAACCATAAAGTATGGATCACCTTGTATAAATACAGGGAACGAAGACTAAAACAAAGGCTTTTTGATCTCTCGGAAAAAAACATTTTTGACGAAGTAATTTTGAAGGGACTCTAAATAAATAGAAATGCAGATTGATGAATGCTTAGCTACATTTAGTACAACCTCTACTGTGGAGATTATTATTCTTGTTATTTCAAATCATTTACAGTTTTTCCTCTGTATCTGCTATCAACAAGTACAAGACCTGTAGATGCTTAGATTTCAACGTCATATGCTTCATTAATATTTTTCTCATTTCATAGTCTTCTGTTACAATGTGAGATTCCTATGAAATTGATGCCTCATTTTGTTAATAGCTTTATGTTTTTCTCCATATCATGCATGTTTCTTTTCTTTAAAATTTAACTAAGATACAAGAAAAGGCCTACAATTTGGTCATACTATTTATTTGTGTTTTGACACCATTCTCGTTACATTGTGGAATAGAGATAACCAGCCTAAAAAAAAAACACATAACTTTATCCTCCTTTACTTTCCTCCATGACAGTTCCAGTTGCAAGGCAGCCTAACATCGAGCTCGGTCTCTCGGATCAAACCAACATTGCTCTAAATTTATTCAACACTATTTTACAAACAACAAATAACCGGGTTGGATTAGAATGTTCATGGGCAACAATTGAGAGAGATATCAGTATCCAGAAAAACTGGGAATTTCGACAGAGACAGTTGAGAAACCGACAATAGCCTTTACCTTTTTATCAGTCTTTTTTCTTTTCTTAGCTCCCTCTGTTTTTTCAGATGCCTTGATAGTATACTTTAAAGCCTTAAAGTATAAACTCAGGAACAACAGTACTAAAATCATAAAGCCAAAACAATAGAAATTAATGAAAAATTAACCCCTCTTTTAATGAAAGTAAAGTAGTCACATCTGAGTAAACGTCAAGGATGGTTGAGGTCATATGGCTCCAAATAAACCAGGGATAAAGGGATAAAGGGATCTACACTAAACTTCCATAAGAGAACCTACTATAACCAGTAAAGGACATTCATAAACTTGCACCATCATCAACCCCAGTCCCGAAGAACCAATTCCACTGGTTCGACTCCATTCAAAATCTAAGTTTCCTGCCCATAGACCACTTACCACTTAGTTGAAGGAAAGAGGATTTAACTTTTTAGAAGAAAACCCTCTCCTTCTTCCCTACTTATCCAACCCATGTAATCTTAATAGCATGGGTGGAGACCATCACATCCTCCATCTCTCCATCCAATTCCATATGAAGGCTTATTTTGGCAAGATCTATCCTTTCACAACACATATTCCCACTTATATAGTTGTACTCATAACTATTTATATAAACAAAGTATAATGATTAGTCATTTTGATCTCTTGATCCCTTTAGGATCATCACAAATGACAATGCATTAGATTTCCTTATGCACATGATCATGTATTTCATAGCTTGTTAACACTATTTAGTAGCATCACATACCAATAGATGTACTCCCATAATATGTCCAATGAATAACTCCAAGCATTAGCTAAATACGTTGAGCCATCTACCCAAAGCATGTTGCCAATAGGGAGGCTATGTGTCATAGGTTTAAATTTAATCGAGTCCCTTGACATTACTCATCATTATTGTGGCTAAGAATTGATCTTCCCTCCATCCCTCATAAGGTTTTCATTGGAAAAAAATAATGTTCATCACATACAAAAAGTATATTCATAACAAGGTTTGTAATCCCATGATAATCTATTAATAGCATCATGTGCAGATATTTACATCATCATTATATTTAAGGTTCATATCATTATCACACACCCTCACATTGCATCATAAGAACACAAATGAAAACATGTGAATCATCGTCCTACACATTATTCATATTATCATCACACACAAAACATCATCTATAGAACAAGTATATGAAACATCTTGGTTTTCATATGGTTATCATATATTCATTAAATGTGTCATCATATAATATCAGTAAAATGTAATAATGTTCACATATCATAAAATGATCCGCAACATCATATGTTTCTCAAGATATCATGCAAACTCACCCAAGACCTATGGAGTCACCCTTTAAATAAAGGTACAAAATCAATATTTAAAATTCATGGTATTATAGTTCTACATAATGAGACTGTTGTAGATTATATTGTTATTATATTTCAAAAATTTCCTCAAAGCATTACCAAGTTCCTCTAGCATAGCTATAATCCATAGAAAATAGGTAGATTGAGCAAGTGAACCCAAATAGGGATAGTGGCAAATAGATATGATTGTTATCCATTGAAGTATGAAAAACAAGACATAAAGAAGAGGCCAGCATGCCTTAAAATACTAGGGCCCTCTTTAAGGCTTTGAAGCAATCATTAAGGTTTTTGAAGATCATAATAAAGATAACATAAGTTAATTTATTAGTGTCCAACAATTCACCATAAAATGGGTGAATGCTACTCAAAAGTACAACCAATGTGAATGCAATGGGAGTGTGAAAGGAACTACAAACACTAATCTATATTTTGTCAAGCATACAAAACGAATATTATATCTTATCAAGCATACAAAACCCAAACTATACATTATCGGGCATACAATATTGTTGTCCAGATATCCTACTTAAAATAGAATAAAAATAAGTGAAATGAAGGAATGGAATGGAGATGAACTTAGAATCCAATGATCCAAGAGGGGATTTAATCCAACCCATATGAATGAATATGGATGGCAACAACCACAATGAGTATAATTCTAAATGACCTAATTAATATTTTATTTTTACATTACAACATTGGATTGACCTCCAATTTGTCCACAATGTATGGTCTTAGGAAGAAGCCAACGAAGCACCTCCATGAAACAATAAAGTAACAATCCTCCCTTTCAATTTATATTCAATCATAGGAAATGTGTAAACCGTTCTGTTTTTTTAACATATTTTAATCATATTTTAATTGAATTTGATCGTATATTAACTCCTTGAACCACATAGTTAGTGATACTTGAAATTATTTATTGGAATTATGAAGAACTTAGCATTATGAGATATAACCATATAGCTTTACTTTAGTGTAGCATGTTGATCATTCTCATTTAGAAAAGTAATTTATTTTGTCATTAAATTTTATGTTTTAAGCTTATCAACAACCAAAAAGAAAAGCAGCTTTTAACAGCAATTCAAAGATAGGGATTGTTTTTCTCTTCTCCCAAATGAAAAGAGCGTTAAAAGCCCAATGATTGAAGGAACGCTCACAGTAAATTGTTGCACGACTCCTCAATGCTCATGCCTTCCAGTGTCTCCTTGAGTTCCATTCCTTTGTCAATTTTGTCACGGCTGTCTATCTTTACACTGTAATTTGCGAAATATCCCAGACAAATGCAATGTTCTGAGCCTGTTAACACCAAAAATCAAAATCCACAATAAATTCTTATGGGATTCCAAGAAGAAGGAAAGGATCTGGCTGGCCTTGTGCCAGATCTGTTATATGATCATACGAGAATTTTCACAAACAAATCGATACCGTATGCGCTGAAGCGAGATTAAATATGGATGCATTTCATTGAAGGATTTACGGCCTGAAAACATCTGAAGTAATGCGTATGCTTGCAGCATTTGTTTATCAGAACATCTGTATAAATTATTAACCAGTCTCTCTAATGTGTTATTACTACTCAACGGAGCAACTGCAACTCCAATGCACGGCTTATTTCATATTATGCTCAGCCGGCCATGGCAGACAGCCATTGTTTTTCGAAATTTCTTTGTCATTTCGTACTGTAAATTGAAATGCAAGCAGCAGGAATAACCGCTTAACGGTCTTCAAAGAACTCCGGGACGGAAATAATGCATGTAACTCTGAACGAACATTATAATTCATGCCTAATCTTTGAGAAAATTTAAAGATAAACAGGAGAAAAAACTATTTTCTCTATTACGAAGATGGAAATAGAAACTCTGCACAAGATGCTCTGAAGAATTAACTTGACATTAATAATAATAATATCGAACAATGGAGCAATACTCCACTTGCGGTCATCAGAAACAAATAAAATTGACGACGCTGAAGAGCTTTCGGCTCCATGAGAAAGAAAGATAAGCATCTATACACATTTATCAGAACTTGAACAAAACGCTAACTAATAATTCCGCAAAGAAAATTCTAAAACTGGAGATAATATGCAAAATGAAGAAACCGCAGTTACAGAGGCTCGGTCGCAGTTTCGAGCCACAAGATCAGCGGAAAACAGAAAGAGAAAGAAAGAGGATCCGCCGCCGAAGTTGTTCAGAGCCACAACGCTCCCGCTTCCTTCAAGAGAGGGACGAGCGTGCCGTTGATGTGGGAGGCCATGACGCGGTCCATTCCTCCCAAGAATTTTCCGCCGACGAACACGGCGGGAACGGCCTGGCCGCCGCCTACCAGTCTCTGCAGAGCCTTCTCCATGTCTTTGCCGTGATGCTCCTCGTCCAACTCGTACACTGTCGGATTGACGCCGAGGCTGCAGAAGAGGCGCTTGATCACATGGCACATGCAACACGAACTCATGCTGAAGACCACCACTGCGTTCTCGGAGGCGAGTCTCTCCACCCTCTCCAGCGGCGATATCGTGCCGGATTGGCCCCCCGCCTGCATGTGTAGGGACGTCCTCCGCCCCGATGGCATGTCGTCGCCGCCGTAAGAGCCTCCCCACGCCTCTGCTGCGTGATGATGGTACTGCATCTTCCACAAAGCAAGAAGAAGAAGAAAAGAAACGAAATGACTAACCTAACTGCCTTCTCTAGCAAGGCTGCCGACACCGGTTTGTTCTTTCTTATGGCTTGTTTTCTCTTCTGGCTTGTGTATTGGATTGGATTTAGAGAGTCGCGGGGTCGAATCGGACAGAGGAACGTCAGGGATGAGGTAAGAGATCAAAACAAAGACTGTCGATATAGACAAATATTTGATAAGGGAGGATGTCACGGCTGGCGGAGAAGAGGGCGATATTAATGGGAGAGAAGAATGCGAAGCTACAACGAAAGGAGGAGATGGATGGTCAATATATACTGGGCCTCCACCCCCTCCCCTTCCTTACTTCTTCTTGGTCTTGGTCGGCGAAGTGCAATCACCTCCACTTTTCTTTTTTTCCTTTAATCTTTAACTTCATCCACCATCCAACCATGGCGTTCAATCTTTAACTTCTTTTACGTATTTCTTTATCAGAAACCTGTACGTTTTGTCTTAATCCTTACCGCATGCCAGACTTTTATTTTATTCATTCATATATGATGCATCCATGGCCATGCATTTTCTTAACATTCTTCTGAGTTTCCCGCCCTTAAATATTTCTTTATTTGAACAGTCTCGCGACGGTCGACATTCTTTAAAAAAAAAAATCCGAAATTTTCCTTTAAGATTCGAACCTTGCTCAACCTTCTTTTAACGGCTTTTTCTTTAATCTTCCACTGAATGCCGGGGTTTTCGGCATTCTTCTTTAAATCTTTAAACATTCTTTTAAGCGCCGCTTGGTTTTCAACGTTCGAGTATATTCTTTTCTTTGCTGTAGCAAAGAAAGAACTGTTAGGCTCCGCGTGCACGTCATCGCCACTAGGGTTTGGATGCAAATATCAGAATATGCCGTTGTTCGCTTGGAAGTTGGAGTGTCGAGGAAGTTTTTATGTATATTTATTTAAAGATTTTGTCGATGTCTGTAACCTTTTCTTGAAAATATGCGTTTATCGATGGCAGCATTTTTATTTGCTTTCAACTCTTTGACATTCTCCGCACAAGTACCGCTTTCTCCTCCTGTACGATTAAATTAAAAAAAAATCTGACCAGGTTGTAATTTATAATTTTAAAGGCATGGCCATTGGCTTGGCTGGGTTTCCACTTGAACTTATGGATATCCATACCGCCATCGCTAAAGTTGTAAGAAAGGATAAATTTTGTGGCGGATACGACATGCGGCTGACGTTTCTGCGGCGCCGTTCCCGAGCAGCCCAGCGCAGTCCCTAGCTTTTGCCATTTCGGCATCCAGGCGAATCCCGAAGCCAACCGGCGAAGCAAAGTTAAAGGTAAGGAGGAAAACACCTGTCCGGCAGCCCCCCCCTGAGCGGGTCTCACCACCGATACTTTCCTTTCCTGCCAAGTCTAAGAGTCGCACGTTCGAATCTCGTAAGATTCACGACTCCTGAGTCCTCCCCCTCCGACGTGGGCTCCATGCTTCTCCGCCTTTCCGCCGGCCCGTCTTGTGCCTGTCTGGCGTGCCGACGGGACGACGTCCTGCGGCGTATCCGCGCTTGCGTGTCATGCTGCGCTCGTTCCGGTGCCGGTCCCCACCGTGGATCCGTTAAAAAGGCTCACGGTCTCCTAGCGTCGCCGCGGTTTCGGCTTCATCGCACGGCGGAGAATGAAGCAGTGGGTGCGGAATCGCCAATGAACTACCTACGCCCCCCGAACTTAGTAAGCAAGTGGGCTGACGTGAGACATCTGGCTTGCAGTTCTCCGCATGCACGACCTGACCGCGTAAGCGTTAAACGGGACGTCTATTGAACGGCGGTGTGGGATAGGGGTCACATGGATCAAGAGGAGGACGGTCACATGCCGATCGAAATCCGGCGTAAATTCCTAATCTAGAGGACGGAGACTAAAGGAATTATGGGAGACACGAGAGCCAAGGGACGAGTGACTTGACTGAAATTTAGGCAGGCGGTCGTGGCCGTCCCTGTTCGCTCGTTCAGTACAGAAGCCAGGCGATAGGGTGAGTGGCGGTCGAGGTCGACTCCTGACTTTAGTTTGGGCGGCGTGTGGAGGAGCGGCTGGACAGGGACATGTGCTAATGTCTTCTCGGAGTACGTGAATGCGCCATTGCAGTCTGTGTCTCTGACCCTGTGCCCTTTTTTTTTTTTAATCAGCTGGGCATGCACCGAGTACTTAATTACATTACAGACAAAGGCTGGGCTGGGCTAGGCTACGCTATACTGTGCCGAGCTGATTCATGTAGGTTTAGGTCTGTTATGAGTGGGAGTCATCGGGAAGCGGGGTATTCTGGTTCTGCAACATTTATTCTACTCTTATTCTGCAGTCGGGCCTGAATTTTTCTTTTTAAAAAAGCGGGGAAAGCAACCAGCAGCTTACCAGAGTCCTAAAAGACCGAACGCTTTTTCCAAGCAAAAGCGTTGACGATTCCTCGACCTCGGCAAGCAGCAAAGAGATGATTGTTTATGCGAGAATTGGTCAAACCCCGCAGGGCGTGCATCAGGGGCATAATTTTGTTGTTATTGGCCTCTGTGTTCAGATGGAGCGCTCATTAATTGTGTATTCCACCTCATTGCGGGAACATCGATGAGCGGGGATGCATAACCAACATAATCATATCGTAGCCTGCTTACCTGCAGCCTGTCATTTTGTTTGGCTGCGTTATCGAAACCACAAGCTTCGCAAGAGCTTATTCAGCCTTCATTCCTAAAATCCCTATTAATGGTCTAGGGTTTCAGGAGCTGTGTCTTTTAAATATGTCGGAAGTTAATCGGTCTGCAGCGTCCATTTTATCCGTTGATGATTGGCTTGAGATGGTCACATATTCGTATTATATAACTACACATTATTTTATTTATATATATATATATATCCGTCTGTCAAGGACCTTGACCTTACAGCAAGAATTTGTGAGAGATACATTTCCTCACGGACATTACGACATGAATATACACATTATTTTATTTATATATATATATCCGTCTGTTAAGGACCTTGACCTTACAGCAAGAATTTGTGAGAGATACATTTCCTCATGGACATTACGACATGAATATCCGAGAGGAATGGACTTGTACATTTTGTGTACTAAACTTGGGTTTCGGCCATTTGTATGGAGTACACAAGTGAAGGAGATGTAACTTTGCACTGAGATGTAGACATTACTGGGAAGGATGGTTCCGTTTCCTATACGGCATTCCACTAAAAAAAATTCTAAACTTAGCTTCACTTCATATTTGAAACAAATTTTAGGGACGGGACTATGAACCTCTTCATAACCTCTTAATAGAGTTTGCTAATAAATTCTTGGTATTCTTGGTATTCTTAGCATTGTTACATGACTTTAGTTTGGGTGGCTGTGTAGCATGTTTGTTATCCTCAGTGTTCAGTGTCAATTTCCTCAAAGTGACATGTCTTGCTAAGTCACTAGTTATTGATATATCCTGCATATTTAGCTTGAGAGATTGTGAGTAGGGAAACATCCTTAAAGTTTCTAATAATTTCCATTTAAATGTGCATATAATTGAATGTTATTATGTTATTATAGACACTTTTCCTAAGAAACGACCTTTTACAACTAGTAGGTTTCTCTCCAATGGTGTTGTGCAATCAGTAGGAATTCTCTCCAATGAAAGGCCCCAATTAGAACATTGTACAATGAAAGGCCCCAATTAGAACATTGTACAATTAGTAGGGATTATCTCTAATGGAAAGGCCCCAATTAGAACATTGTACAATTGGTAGGGATTATCTCCAATGGAAAGGCCCCAATTAGACCTTACATTGTTTGAAATAGGGACTCTGTTTGGATTATGGCTACACAACCTTTAAATGGTTTTGTTTGGTTTTATTGGTTGCGGCCCCTTAGTATGTTTTTAAATGCTATAAATGAGATTCAATTAATCTGATATACAAAGTGATGCACACACTAACTAACAACACTCATGAGGTAAACATAGCTCCAAATATATTACTCATGAGATAAACATAGCTCCAAATATATTACTCCTTTAAACCTTTAGTGAAAAGTTACCCTAAAATTAAAAACAATAATTTAGTTGCATCACAAAAAAGTCTCTTAATGATCAAGTTACTATAATACAATACTTAAGGCTATAGACAAACAATTTGTGAGATAAACTAAATAAAACAAATTGCTTATAAGTGAGAAAATTCTGCAATGTCTAATGTGAATTGGATCCACATGACAACAATTGACTATAGGCTTATGAGGACTAGCACATGCAAGTTTGAAGCCATGGATGAGATATGAGATAGGGTTGATGACATTAAGGGCCCCATGCCATCTCAATCAATTTCCACACTTGCAATAACATAGTACTCTTATTGTAAACATGGGAAATGTAAATGTATGAAAATAGAAACATTTTGTTCTTAAAGAAAAAAAGAGAAATGGTGTACTGAAAAAATAAAGAGGAGAAGCTTGGGGAAGCTAAAGTGTTTAGAACACATGGCCTTCTAGCTTACCCCACAACTGAGCTATTCTCATATTCTCCTATTTACTCTTGCACCTCAAAGGAAAAGGGGCTCTTTGGACTGAGAGTGAAAGGAATTGCTACCCAAATTCCAAGTGAACATTGAGAATGCACCATAAAGCATGAGTGTATTTTAATCGGCACATTGCCAAGAAATAAAGAGCATGGCCAAAGCCAATTGAACATTGGTTTTCCCATTTGGGTTTCTAGGGGAAATACTAAGTATTTTTGTGGTGAATTTTGCTATTGTAGTGTTATTTTATTCTTATGAGTTTTTAAATGGCTTCTCTATATTTTAAGTAGTTGCTCTGTAATTTTAATGGATGTTGTGTTTACTTATTGATTTGAGATTTTATTCCTAGATGTAGAGTTGGAGGTTTCTTGCATAGTTACAATCTTTATGAGTAAATGAATAACTTTAAAAGATTTTTGTTCTCCTTCGTTCATCCATTTATGATATGCAATATTAATGGATAAGATAATATGATTGCCGCATAGTTGTAGGGAGTTTCTTGTCCTAAATTTCTTGTTAACTTCGTCGTTGGAAAGAAGAAAAAAGCACCATTGTTGTTTGTCATGGATGCCACAAGCTATCTAATGGTTTTCAAATGTTTATTTAGTCACATGTAGGATTCTGAGAGCTAATACACAGCCCAACACACTTAGAGGAATCATTCTTATGGCCACATGGGCTACTCTTGAACTTCTAGGAGGTCGTACAGGTCATACCAAGCACACAAAATTGAGAGATGGCCTATAAGTTTCTTAAGGTCGTGCAAGGGTCGTATCCCACCTCCAACTGACCAAACATTTCAAACTGTCTGCTCATCCTTGAAGTCAAATGGATTTGTATTTTTATAGTTGACTTGAAGATTGGCAAAAAAAAAATAGAAGAGAAGATTAAGTTATTTTAATATTTATCTTCCCTTACATTCGAGTGGAGTCGTTCAAGTCCATTGCACATTCATTCTTACCTTAGCATATGATATAGTGCATGAATTGGGTGATACTTAGATTGTGAGTGCGGTTGAAGGACATGCATGGCTCACCTTTCTATTTTATATATTTCTTAACATGGTGAGTGCGCATTTATTATTTCCCATCTTTTTTTCACATTAATAAGTGGTGTTTACATCTCTGTTCGAGAAGAATCCTTACATGAATGGTGGGTTATAGAAATGGTACAAGGTTTTGTGTTGGTGAAAGAAACATGCTATGACCCCACCATTTAAGGATCATATGGTATCAGAGCTCAAGTTCAAATGTAATTGGTGAGACCTATATGGAAAGCACCTACATTGGCTATAGGAGAAGTGGACAATAATTGTTGCCAAGGCGTCATAGAAATAGAGGACCAACTATAACAGGGTGTCATCATGGAGAAGATGAAGAAGAAGATCCTATGGTTAAGATGGATCAGTTAGAGCAGAGCATTGTCACACTTACAATGATTTTAATACAATTGCTAGTAGCATAGGGGACATAAACACATTCAACAAAGACATGACATGAAGAACATGAGGCTAACCCAGAAGAGTTCAAGAGAAAGGAGAAACTAGAGTTAGAGCTTAGGATCGAGATAGAGATGGATGAATGCAACTATAGAAAAAATACAATACCTTTCTTTGTAAAGTCCAAAGTGGATATCAAGCCTTATGATGGAGAAGTTGATTCCATCGAACTGAACCAATTGCAACAATAGATGGAAGTGTCTTTCACTATACACAAAGTCATTAGAAAGAAAAGTATTGCATTTGCTAGATTAAATATTAAAGGCCATGCTTTGGCATGGTGGGAGAGTGATGTAGTAGGAAAAGCATTAAAAGATGAGCCATCAATGAATGATTGGGAGGTGATTAAGGAAATAATTAAAACCCAAATTTTCCCAATTGGATATGAGGAAAACCTATGGATTGTGTGGCCCTACTTTAGGCAAAGGTGGGGGAAATTAGTCTAGGAGTTCACTACAGAAATTAGGAAGAGAGTGATACAACTAGTTGTCTCTCTAAAAAGTCTAGATGTGTTGATACAATACTTGGGAGCATTGCTTCTTGAAATCTAGTGATGATTAATGTTGCTTAGGCCTAACAAAATTGATGAATAAAGTGTTCAAGCACAATACCTTAAAGGAGACGAGAAAAATTAGCAGTCCAACATGCACAAGTAAGAATAACCACAAAATCAACAAAGAAAAGAGAAGAAAAATAAGTGGAACAAAAAGAAGATTGTGGTAGCAACACATGAAGCAACTCCTTCCATCAAGGAATGTGAGGCTTGTGACAAAAAGGGACACACTAAAGAAGACTATTGGAAATCAACTCCCTAAGAAGCACCCAAAGCACTTTCAAAAGAGGAAGAAGAAGAAAGCTTTGATAACTATATGTGTCGAGAAAATGGTGGACAATACCTCATATTTGGAAGGAAAAAGTAATTGTACTACTCTTCAAAAGGAAGTAGCACTGGTTGGTTGCAATTACAAGGAAGAGAAGGAGATGATAGAACTATTCTACATCATGGTCGATATGAAACAAAGTAAGTTAGATTGTTTGTTTGATCCTAGTTCAAAATCTAATTTGATCTCTAATTAGTTGGTTGAAAAGCTTGGTTTAGAGACCCATGATCATCCACAACCATATCAAGGAAAATCTTAGGGGCTAAATTTCACCCATGGGATAATTTTCCATGTTTTTTTTCAAAAAAAGATTTGTCAATTTTCATTATTTTCTCAAATGATTTTCCCAAACTTTATAGGATAAAAGTATTGTACTCTAAAAATAGTCAAAATTATATAGGATAAAGTATTTTTCTCTAAAAACAGTCAAAATTTTCTAGAGACATTATACAAAAATAATGTCAAGCATTTTATGGTTGGAATTTTAAAAATTAGTAATATTTGCCAAGGTTTTTGCACTTTAAGATAACTATGGATCCTTAAAAATTTCCCTGAACCATATCCTTTGGGTTGGGCAAGAGAAGATGTAGAATTTAGAGTGGATGAAGAATATAGATTCAAGTCTTCCATCAACTAGAACTCCATTGATGAAGTGGTATCGGGTGAGGTTTCACTGGATGTGTGGAGTCATTTTGGGAAGCCCATACTTGTATGTAAGAGATGGCATCTTTAGTAGGAGATAAAAATAGTATAGGCTTGTCAATGATGGAAAGGCATATTCCATAAATGCACATAGGGAGAAATCCAAACTCTCTTTGATTAGTGCTCATCGAGCCAGAAGAATCATTGGTAGAAAAATTATTTTTTTCTTGTTGTTTATTAGAGGAGCGAAGTAGCAAGGAGAAGGTAGTCAGTTGGAGCTGAAAGAATCCTTGTAAGGATGTAGTGGAATGTAGTGCCAACAACTACAACAATTGATTGAATCCTACAAGGAGGTGTTCCAAGAACCTTAAGGGATACCACCTAAGCGATAAGTTGAGCATGAGCTTAAGTTGTTGCTAAAGTTATCATTGCCAAACATTAGATTGTATAGGAAATCCATCATTGAAACAAATAAAGTGAAGAAACAATTGTGGTAGTGTTGAGGTTTCAACACACCCTACCCTGAAATCTTAAGAGATTTTAGGTACCACTTTGACATTTTGTCTTAATAATGAAATTTTGTTTCACTTATCTTCACCTGATTCATTTTTGGATATTTAAATTTTTGAAGTTTTCAATACTATTGAAATATTTGAAAGTTTTCATGTTTCGGGGCATTTTAAAACTTTTAGTTTAGCTACATTTTGAATAGATCACAAACTTATGTTTTAAATCCTATTTCAGATGATAAAATAACTTTATTTTAGGAATTATGTTCGCTTTTATTCTTGGAGACAAGTTATGTTTTAACGTGAATGACATTCTCTATTTTTGGGAATTGTTTTATCTTTTTAAGGATTGCTTTTATGCTTTCATTAAATGTAGTTATGATTGTTTCCAAATATATTTCAAATTATTTTAAAACATTTGATGAGTAAAAGATTTAACCTTGCTTGAATGCAAAGTTCTGACTTTATGTAACCACCATGTGTCTTGTTTGGATTTTTGGTAAACGTTTGTCAATTAAAAGGTTTAACTTTATTTGACTAAAAAGCTGATTTTTAATCCGAATATGCCTTGTGTCAAAGTCATAATCGTCTCTGATTTGAACATTTAAACTTGAATGCAAAGCGAGAAACTCACTTGAAATAAGATTTAAATCAATCCAACATGATGACAATCATACATGTGACTCAAGTTTTTGAAGATCTTGTAAGTTTTTGAAGTGATGAGTATTAAATGTACTAAATTTTGTGGTAAAGTGAAAACATAAAATGAATTTACTCACCTAGATTATCACCAGAAATTGTTAATTTTCTATCCTAAAGAAGAGAGTATTGTATTTCACTTGGACTTGTAGGAAGTTGAATTTATATCAATTTTGGAAATATTACCATTTTTTTGTTTTTCATTTAAATTATGTAATTAAATTACTCTTAAATGTTCTTGCATTAATCAAATTAAATTTCTCATACTTATAACATGAGTAATCTTATAACATGAGTAATCTGATAAAATTATTTTAGACATTTTGTAAGTAGTTTTTCATTTTTGTCATAAATAGGAACCATGCCCCCAAAAAGAACTGCTCCAAAACCCCTCATAGCTTCTCTTAGAAAACTTAAAAGGAAAATTGACAGTGAGTACTCTGAAAAGACTAAAATTATTATCTCAGATACAGAGGTTGGTTTTTTGGAAACAAAATTGGAGGTTACAAAACAAGTAATCAACATTCCTAAATCAAAAAATGAGAATCTCAAACATATTTTTAGAGATACAGAGAACTCAATTTATAAGGATATAACTTTACCTAAATGGGGTGAAATACATAAAAAGTTTAAAGAAGAGAATTATCTAGATATTGTGTCATTAAGTAATCCTAACAAGAGAAACTTTGATGACCTAGTATACCTAAACATTAGAAAGTCAAGGTTACACTATGTAGTTGCTAGGGTACTTGTACTACCATGCTTTGAAACTGTTGGTTGGCTCATTGACCACACTGACACAGAAGAAAGGGTCATTAAGAATGAAAATGAAGAAGTCGTAGCCTACTTAAAGGTTATTGATATGGAAACATACTACAAGTTTTATGAACCTGAACACAATTTGAATATAGAGCTTGTGACAAGGTTTCATGATGAAAATTATCTTAAGGATATTATGACAATTTGGTGGATTGAAGATAAAAGGTTATTTCATAAAAGTGATGGTTTTTATAATATGTTAAACCCCAGAGAACCATATGTATATTCCATGTCTTTCATGTGCAAACTTTATGGCTAAGAAGATTGTGGGCATTTCAAAGATCGATGGATACCCATAGTATATGGAGTATTCACCAATGGAACTATGTTTAATTGGGGATCCATCTTATCGTTAGCATTGAATAATTGTATTAAAAAGGCACAAGTTCATCTAGATAACCAAGGCCCTTCTTTTCATATGGCCTCATACGTATTAGAGACTATATGTGCACACAACACATTTCAAGGGATGGGTTAGCAATGGAAAAGTTCAATTATCCCTATTCATGAATATTGTGGGGACTTATGGGAAGAAAACTACAAAAGAGTTTATGCTCTTATTTTTGATTACTTCTTAGCTCCCTTGTTCACATTGATCTTTAAAAAAGAATTCCCTAGATTTTCAGAGGAATCTAAAGGGGTACTCAAACACATTGGGAGTTGGTATCTACAGGAAAACTTCACTTACTTAAGGATATTTGGAACAATAGAATATCCTCATATGCTTGATCCAGGTGGATATCAATGGCCACCCACCTTGTCCAACTCGCTCAAAACAGGTTTTTGGCAATTTTGGTAATTTACTATTTTTAGCAGTTTTTAACTTCCGAGGCCATTTTGAGGGTCTAAACGAAGGTTTTTTGGGATTGATCTTCTCAATGATATCCAAAGGCACTCAATGAGCCCCAAAAATGAATCTCCTCGACTATACTTTTCCAATGGGCTATCCTGCACCTAAAACAAAGATCGTATGCAAAAGTTACGACCCCGGGAAGTTGATGTACTAACTTACCCAAACTGGGCCTACATGACTTTTGGTGCTTCATCTCCTAGGGTTAGGTTTTTGGATGTCTAGGGTTTTTTAAATTCATGTTCATTGTAAAAAGGCCTTCAGAGCCTCATTGTAATCATCTTCTTGCAAATGAGCGCAATCGTCACATCTCTTCTCATAGATAAGTTGTCGCCATTCCAACAAGCTTGTTTTTCGCTGCATTTTACAATTTCTGCTTATTTCCTTATAGAATAGAAAACCAGTTTTACTGTATCTCTGTTATTCTGTGTTAAACATATTTTAATAATTTGTATTCATTTCATTCTGCTCATAAAATCTGGATCAATGGTATCAGAGCAGTATGCTCCTTGTCGTCTTAATGCATGTCCCCAACGAGGTCATGGTACAAATAATTGGGTCTTGAGCTTGTTTCTCTTGAGGAAAAAAGGTCTCGCACACCCAAGCGACCTCTGATGGAAGGAGAAAATAAAGATGACGGGACATGAGATCCTTTCAAAATGTTGGTTGAGGAAGCCCTCACGCAATAGAGGAACGAGATGATGAATAGTTTCACGCAAATCCTTCGGCGGCTGCCAATAGGCGACACATCTTCCTTGAGCCGAGGATTTTCCCCCTTCAAGGTACAAATCAACTTTGATATTCCTATATTTGAAGGTCAGATATACGCAGATGTTGTAGACAAGTGGTTGAATATACTAGAGGGGTATTTTTTTGTCCTTAACATTTCAAATAGAGAAAAGATTACTTTTGCACTCCTCAAAGCCATTCCCCATGTCAAAAATTGGTAGGAAAATTTCTGTGAGAAAAAATAAATAGAGGAACCCTCATTATTTACAGTCTTGGCCACCTGGGAATCCTTCAGGGATGCTATTAAGGAACAATACTACCCTGTCAGAAGTGTTAAATTATGAGCTTGATTTCTTATGCAGATTATTTCTTTTATTTTCTTCAACACTTTGATTCCATCTTAATACACTTTAACAATACCAAATCATAATCGAATAGCAATAACTATGTAGATAAGTAAGCATGCACATCCGACAAAATCCAACAAACAATATTCCTTTATTGCATTAATAATGTAAGATCACTTACAAATATCCACCATGAATGTTCTACTCTTAAAGAGCTTTCCAAGATGACTCTGACCTAACAAAGACCTAAGAGACCTTGCTGAAATGCACCTATGATATGCTGCCTCTATTGTTGATATACAACATTGATATGTTGTTGATATATGCCTCTGATATGCAACCTCTATTGTTGATATACAACACTGATATGCTACTTTGGTATGTTGCTTCTTTATCACTGATATGCTCCTCTATTGCTTCTCCCTTAACCTGCATATCAAAACTGTGTTGAAGAGAGGGGTCGACCTCTGCTTATATAGGATGAAGAGGAGAAGAGGAGAGGCTCGAAATAGTAACTTGTTTTCATGCTTTAATCATAACTCAGATTCATACTTTAGTTCGAACTTAGAACTAGACTTGAGACTGGTATACTTTAGTTCGAAAATAGAACTAGACTTGAGACTTTAGTTTCAACTCATCTTTACACTTTAGTTCAAAAATAGAACTAGACTTGAGACTGGTATACTTTAGTTCGAAAATAGAAATAGACTTGAGACTTTAGTTACAACTCAGAATTACACTTTAGTTCGAAAATAGAACTAGACTTAAGACTTCAGTTACAACTCAACATTACACTTTAGTTCGAAAATAGAACTAGACTTGATACTATTGAAATAATGTAACTGCGAAGAGAATTCTTATTATTATTGTTATTTTATTCATTGGATTAATCCCCATTGTGGATTAATCATGTTGGTAATTGTATTAGGATCAAATCCCCTTTTGCAGATTGGTCATCGGACAATTGTAATAGGCAGAATAAGAAGTCGGCCCCAATAGTTATTATTGAGACCCATAATTAAATTAAAGGTGGGTTTACCCACCCAGAGTGAAAGGTCGGCCCTGCCAATGAAACCCTCTCACAGGTGACAGTCTTGTATATATAGGAGGCTAGCGCCTCACTTTATCACACAACTCACTTGCTCATTCTCTTATGGGGCAAGTTGCAATTACCAGTTGGAGAGAGGGACAAGAGTGGCACATCTCTTGGGGAGGACTTTCTGTATTGGTTTGAGTTATCTCTTGAACATTGTATAAGCTATTTATGATAAGGAAGTTTTTGCTGGGTTTTCTTCCCCTAGAGGGTTTCCCAAGATAAATGTTGTGTCTCTTGTGAATGTGTATTTCTCAGTGATCTTGTTCTTATTATGCTCTTATCTATTGAAATGCAAAGAACTATAATAATGGCATAAACATTAATAGATACTTCAGTTACAACTCAACTCTTTACAAGGCAATTCAAAATTCTCTTCATGGTGAATAATGTTACACGTGCCAACACACTAGATCAATACATTTATATCATTTGCAATATTAGGAATAACGTTTGTTTCTAGGTCATAGGAATTTTATATTCAACCCAAATTTTTCTAGGTTCCTTGACTTTTGCTCATGGCTCACAAGGCTTGAATAGGCTCACAGAGGTTGTATGTTCCCCTTGATTTTTCACTAGTCTGTCTATGCTCACAGAGGTTGTACATTCCCCCTGACTTTTTCACTAGTCTGTCTATGCTCAAAGAGGTTGTATGTTCCCCCTAACTTTTGCATTAGACTCACATAGCATCTCTTTCATCCTGACTTTTGGTTTGACTCACAGAGGTTGTATGTTCCCCTTGGATTTTTTCAATACCTCACAAGACTGGTTGATTCTCCAAATCTCCCTGGCTAGCCTCGGGGTGGCCCATATGGCCTCTCATTGGAGAATGACTGTCGATGATGCCAAAATTAACACTCCCTCTTAGTAAGGGAGTCATTATCAGCCACACTAAGATTGCCTCTCAGCTGCACAAACTGTCTCCAGGTCAAAGGCTTGGTCAAGATATCAACTACCTGCTCACTCGTGGCTATGTATTGTAACTTTACAGTTTTTCTCTGGACCAAGTCTCGGATGTAGTGGTATCTCATGTCAATATGTTTTGACCTATCGTGAAATATTGGTTTCTCTTTCAATTTTATGCAAATTTGATTATCACAGTGAACCACTGTCGTCTCAATCTTGTCACCAAACAACCCAGAAGACAATTTTCTGAGCCATATTGCTTCCTTGCTAGCATCACTTGTTGCAATGTACTCATCCTCTATTGTACTCTGTGCAATGGATATTTGCTTCCATATTGACCAAGAGATCATAGTGGATCCTAAACTGAAGCAGTATCTGGAAGTACTCTTTCGATCCACTGGGCTTCCTGCCCAGTCAGCATCTGCATACCCATGCAAAAATAAACCACCACTGGATGTATATCTCAGACCATAAGTAATGGTCTCTCTAAGATATCTCAAGATGTGCTTTGCTGCCACCCATTGTCTCTATCTTGGTTTAGTCATGAACTGACTCATTGCAATCACTGCATAGCATATATCTGGCCTAGTGTGGATCATGTACATCAATGATCCAATCAGTTGCCTATACATGGTGGTATCCACCAAATCTAAACATGTATCAGAATCATGCATCTTCCTCAGGTTGGTAACCATCGGAGTAGACATGGATTTGCAATCCATTATAACAAACCTATTTAGTACATCCATTTTGTGTTTTGCTTGTGCCAGAAATATCTCACCCTGTCTTTGCCATACTTCCAATCCTAGGAAGTAATGCATCAATCCTAAGTCTTTCATCTTGAATTATGAGGTTAGCTCCCTCTTACACTAGGCTATTAGCCCTTCATCTCCTGTTAGAAAGAAATCATAGACATACATGATTAGTATAATAGGTTGGTTACCTCTTACCTTGAAGTACATATTTTCATCAGCATCACTTTTCTGAAATCCCAGGCTTTTAAGAAATCCATCAATCCTGTCATACCAAACTCTAGGAGCCTTCTTAAGACCATACAAGGCCTTCCTTAGATTTCATACATGAGTTCCTTTGTTATGTAGTACAAAACCATCTGGTTGTTCCACAAAGGCTTCATGTTCAATCTTTCCATTCAAGAATGTTGTTTTTACATCCATCTAATGTAGCTTCCAACCAAGAATGGGAGCTAAAGCAATAATAGTTCGAATGGAGGTATACCTGGATACAGGAGAAAAAGTCTCTTCGTAGTTGATTCCTTCTTTTTGAGTGAAGCATCTGGCTACAAATCTTTCTTTTAACTTTTCCACACTTCCATCAACTGCATGTTTGATCTTATAGATTCATTTGGAAGAAACCATTGATTTGTCTTTTAGCCTTGGCACAATGTCCCAAACATTGTTTTTTATAATAGACCTGTATTCCTCAAGCATGGCATCCTTCCATACTTGTAATTTATCTACTTCTTCAAATGAATAAGGTTCAACATCACTAATGTTGCTCATCATTGCAACATAGCCTCCAAACCTATGAGGCCTCTTCCTTTCCCTGAAAGTTCCTTTGTGAGCAACTATCCTTTCTTCTTCCTACACTATTTCTTTAAGCCACCCTGGCTTCCTTTTGGATGGAGGTTCTTCAAGAGTTGTTTCTAACACTTCAATAGGTTCTAGGGGCTCATTACTTGGTCCTTAACAAGGTTCCTCCCTTTGATCATCTGACTATTGATTTTCAAAAGATGGTGAAGTTGGCTGAACTGCTTCTGATTCTTGCTGAAGCTCTCTGGATTTCTTAAATGCGGCTTCCTCCTGGAAATTCACATCTATGATTACCTCTATTTGCCTCTGACCTGATACATAAATCCTGTAAGACTTGGAGTTCTCACTGTAACCCACAAAAACCCCTTTCTTGCCCGAGGGTTCCATCTTTGTCCTCTTTTCCTTAGGGACATGAATATACACAGGACACCCAAATATCCTTAGATGCCCTACTTCAGGTTTGATCCCTGAGAAGACCTCTTCAGGAGTCATTTCCTTCAAGATAGCATGTGGACACCTATTCTGAATATACAAGACAATGGAGGTAGCTTCCGGCCATAAAGAATTTTGTAGATCCTGGTCAAACATCATTGCTTTCGTTACCTCACAAATTGTCTTGTTTTTCCTCTCAACAACTCCATTTTGCCGAGGGTTATATGGCACGGTCAACTGTCTCTTGATTCCTGATGACTTGCATAAATCCTCAAACTGAAGAGATTCAAACTCTCCTCCATTGTCTGTTCTAAGGATTCTAATGTGTTTCCCTGTTTTCTTTTCAATAAAGGATTTATACTCTTTGAATTTATCAAATGTGTCGCTTTTAGCTTTAAGAAAATATATCCAACATTTTCTTGAGTAATCATCAATAAAAATGACATAATACAAACAACCACTAAGTGAGGGAGATGACATAGGACCACATACATTAGAATGAACTAGATCTAGGATTCCCTAAACTTTGTTGTCACTACTAGGAAATATTTTCTTTGTATTTTTACCTAGCATGCATCCCTTACCAATTTAATTTTTACTAAGATAAATAGAGGGCATGCCACATACCATGTTCTGTAGATCTGGAAGATATTTGTAATGATTATGTCCAAGTCTTCTGTGTCACAACTCACTGGAGCTAGTCACATCACAAGCCAATGCCTAAAATGACTTTCTTAACACGACATACAGTCCTCCACTGTGAGTTCCAATGGGTTTTGTTGTACTTAAGTGGCTACCTTTAGCCCATAGTAGTGCCTTCCTGTCCTTGAAGATCACCCAATATACCTTGTCCTCAAGGGTTGCAACTGATCGTAGATTCATCTTGAGCCCTGGAACATACGATACTTCATAAACATGAAGTCTAGCCCCAGATTCCAATCTAAAGGAGATAGAGCCTACTCCCTCTATCTTGTAACATTTGTCATCCCCAAGCTCAATATGCTCTACAAAATATTTTGTCTCTAAATCTGAGAGGATATCCTTGTACCCTGTCATGTGCTTTGATGCACCACTGTCTACTAACCAAGTTTTTGGCCCCGTGAAACCTAAACCGGATAAGGTAGAAACCAAGTAATATTCTTGTCTATTTTCTTTCTCATTAGAAGGAATTTTCTGATTTCTTTTGGATTCATCATCCTCAACAGTTGAGGCATGATGTTTCCCTTTCCTTGGATATTTCTTTCTAAACCAACAATCTTTAGCAAAATGACCCAACTTATTACAACTAAAGAATTTAATATGAGATGTATCAATATTCTTGCCTTTGAATGTACCTTTGGTGTTTGGCTTCCTCTAAGAGCCTTTCTAGAAAGTGCCTTTTTTCTTTCCCTTGAATCTTGATGCTAAAGCTGAGTGCTCTTCTTTCGTTGGCTTGCTCCTGGTAGCTATGCGACTCTCCTCCTGGAGGCAATCATTCCATAACATATCAAACGTGGGTTGAATCTCTCTCCCACTTACACTAGATAAGAATGTGTCCCATGAAGAAGGAAGACCATAAAAAATGGCCTACACTAAATCATCATTGTCCACTGTCACCCCTGTGACCAAAAGCTGATCTCTGATCTAGGCTATCCTGGAACAGAAAGATGCCACTGATTCACCTTTCTCCATCTTCAAATACTTAAGATTTTGCTTAAGTGACCTCTTCTAACTTGGAGCCTATTTCTCATACAAATTCACCAAGGTATCCATACAGTCCTTGGAAGTCATTAACGAATTCATTGTAGGCATTATACTATCTTTGACTAAGTCAAAGATGATTTTCTTGGCCTTTTCATAAATCTTCCTGAAGGCCACACTTCCTGCATTATTCGTGGGTTTCTCCACCACTGTGGTCACATATTTTTCAAGATCATGCTCCTGCAAGATATTTGTTATCTGGAGCTTCCACACATTGAAGTTGGTAGCTCCTTCGAGTCTATCCTCGGCCCTGACTGAAATGGAGGATGCCATGGACTTCACACTGAAATCTTAATCAAGCTAGATTGGATCTGTGTGTACATGTCGTTGCACTTCAACACATTTAACACACCCTGAGCTCAGATACCATGTTAAATTATGATCTTGATTTCTTATGTAGATTATTTCTTTTATTTTCTTCAACACTTTGATTCCATCTTAATACACTTCAACAATACCAAATCATAATCGAATAACAATAACTATGTAGATAAGTAAGCATGCACATCAACAACACATATACCCTGGGGAAACCCTGTACAGGGAGAAAAACCCCAACAAACAATATTCCTTCATTTCATTAATAATGTAAGATCACTTACAAATATCCACCATGAATGTTCTACTCTTAAAGAGCTTGCCAAGATGAATCTGACCTGACAAAGACCTAAGATACCTTTCTGAAATACACCTATGATATGTTGCCTCTATTGTTGATATACAACAATGATATGTTGCTAATATACGCTTCTGATATGTAGCCTCTATTGCTGATATACAACACTGATATGCTACTTTGGTATGATGCGTCTTTATCACTAATATGCTCCTCTATTGATTCTCCCTTAACCTGCATATCAAAACTGTGTTGAAGAGAGGGGTCGACCTCTTCTTATATAGGTTGAAGAGGAGAAAAGGAGAGGCTCGAAATAGTAACTTGTTTGCATGATTTAATCATAACTCAACTTCATACTTTAGTTCGAACTTAGAACTAGACTTAAGACCGGTATACTTTAGTTCGAAAATAGAAATAGACTTAATACTTCATTTTCAACTCAACTTTGCATTTTAGTTCGAAAATAGAACTAGAATTGAGACTGGTATACTTTAGTTTGAAAATAGAACTAGACTTGAGACTTTAGTTACAACTCAGCATTACACTTTAGTTCGAAAATAGAACTAGACTTAAGACTTCAATTACAACTCAACATTACACTTTAGTTCGAAAATAGAACTGGACATGATACTTCAATTACAACTCAACTCTTTACAAGGCAATTCAAAATTCTCTTCATGGTGGATAATGTTACACGTTCCATCGCACTAGATCAATACATTTATATCATTTGCAATATTAGGAATATCGTTTGTTTCTAGCTCATAGGAATTTTATATTCGACCTAACTTTTGCTAGATGCCTTGAATTTTTCTCATGGCTCACAATTCTTGTCTATTCTCATAGAGGTTGTACGTTCCCCATGAATTTTGCATTAGACTCACATAGCATCTCATTCGTCCTGACTTTTGGTTTCAGTCACAGAGGTTGTACGCTCCCCCTGGATTTTGTCAATACCTCACAAGACTGGTTGATTCTCCAAATCTCCTTGGCTAGCCTTAGGGTGGCCCATATGGGCTCTCATTGGAGAATGACTGTCGATGCTGCCAAATTTAACAGGAACTTGTGATGAATTGTATACCAAATGGACCACACTGTGACAAGAAAGAGACCAAGTAGTGCCAGAGTTCACAAATATCTTCCATACCTTATGCACCAAGCTAGGTATCAAAGATTTAGAGTGGAATTTGGTGCTCAAGTATCACGATGCTCTCCATAGATACATCCAGACCGAAATGGAATTTCAAGACATTCGTCCTTGGGTGGGGCCTACTGATATGCTATCAAAATCAAGCATAAGCTCAAACAAAAGGCGCGACAATTTGTTCCTGGGAACCCCTCATAGAAAAATCTAGGAAGGGGTAGCCCCAACCCACAGAACAAAGGACAGAGCAAATATGGACAGTATTAGGAAAACCATTCCAAGCCACAAGAAAGGAAGGACACCGGAAAGACAAATAAAGATATTGGGAAGTGGTGCGACTTCCACAAGAGCCCTTGGCATAACACTGCTGACTGCCACTCAAAGAAGTTGTTGGTGGCTGAAGTGAAATCCTCTTAATCTGATGGGGGTTCTGACTATGAGTCAGAACCAGAAAGGGGAAGACAGATCATTGATGCGGAACCCAGTGCCACTGTTTCTACCACCAAGATCCATCCTGGTGAACTAGACGAGCTAGAAGAAGGCGAGTGCCTCTTCCATTCACAAATGTGGGTAAAAGGAACCCAATTGTAGTTGATCATTGATAGCGGTAGCCAGAAGAACCTCATCTCAGCAGAGGTTGTCAAGCGGTTGGCCCTACCGACAACGCCGTACCCACAACCCTACACTATTGGATGGCTCCACCAAGGAAGCGATCTACGTGTCAGCCAACAGTGTCGACGGTTGTATGACATCAAGCCCTTCAAAGATGAGGTATTGTGTGATGTTGCTCCTCTCGAAGTTTGTAATGTTCTTTTGGGAAAACCTTATTTATGGAAATGTCATGTTGTATATGAGTCTAGGCCTCGTAGTGTTATTATTACTATGAAAAGTAAATTGTACATGATACCTGAGGTAGTCCCTCCTAGTACTATTTCCTTGATCTATGCCAAGAAATGCAAAAAGGTCATCTCTCAGACTGAGAAATTTGTCTTCTTCGTGATTCGCTCTTAGAGTGAGCGAAAGATCACAACCACATCCGGGGCCTCCACGACCGATATCTCCACACAACATAAGCAAGTGGATAAGGTCATGGAAGAATACTAAGATATCTTCTCCTCTCTTACCGGGGTACCTCTGCACTTCCAGGTCAAGCATCCCATCAATTTGACCCCAGGTGCATCGCTACCCAATTGGCTAGTCTACCATCACTCTCTGTTATAAAACGAGGATATCAAGAGGCAGATCCAAGAACTGATCCACAAGGGGCACATACGTCCCAGTTCATCACCTTGTGGGAGCCCAATCGTGTTGGTGTAGAAGAAAGATGGGACCTGGTGACTCTTCATTGATTACTGGGCCCTAAATAAAATCACAGTCTGAAAATGGTACCTGATTCCCCGAATCGACGACCTCCTTGATCAGCTCATAGGGGCCAAATACTTCAGTAAGATTGATCTGAAGTCTGGCTACCACCAAGTCCCAATAGAACAGACAGATGTATGTAAGACCGCTTTCAAGTCAAAAGAAGGTCTTTTTGAATGGCTAGTCATGCCCTTTGGTTTGACAAATGCTCCGACAAATTTGATGAGGATGATGGAAGATATCCTATGACCTTTCACCGATAATTTTGTAGTGGAGTATCTAGATGAAACCCTCATCTATAGAAAGACTTGGGATGAACACTTGCAACATATTCAATAGGTTATGCACACCCTGCGACAACACAAACTATATGCAAACTTGGAAAAATGCTCCTTCAACATGGACAGAGTCCATTAATTAGGATACATTGCTGATTGGCATGGTGTGCATGTGGATCCAACCAAGATCTAGGTCATCAGTGACTGGCCAACCCCAACCACACTCACTAAACTTCAGAGCTTCAAGACATCAAAAGCGTGTTGTTTGGGGCCTATCCCAACAACACGCTTTTGATGTATTGAAGAATTGTTTGTGCTCATCCCTAGTACTTTCATTACCAAACCTGCAACATCCATTTGAGATCGAGACAGATGCTTCAGACTATGTTGTGGGTGTCATTCTCACTCAACACGACCACCCCGTGGCATATCATAGTGAGACACTATCAGATGTTGTTCGTAAGTACCCTACTCATGATAAAGAAATGTACTCCATTGTGAAATACTACTGCTAGTGGAGACATTACATTCTTGGGAAGGAGACAGTCATCCACATTGATCACAAGCCACTACAGTTCATGCAGACCCAAGGAAAAACACAAAATGAATGCCATCAGAGGTGGTCCACATACTTACAACAGTTCCACCTCAACATCAAGTATAAAACAAGAAGTACCAATTAAGTTGTTGATTTCCTCAGCTAACCTCTAGTCGCGGCACTCACCACGGTGCTAGACTCTTGTGGCCATGAGACCTTCGGATGGCCCCACCTCTATGAGACAGACCCCAACTTCTCCACCACCTACCAAACATTGGGCGCCAACTCAATGGTCGCTAATTTCCATCTTCAAGATGGGTTTTTGTGTCATTTGGGCCATCTTTATGTTCGATCAAGAGAGCACGTGAAGATGATTTGGGAATCTCGCTATAGTCGGTGGTAGGACACTTTGATGTCGAAAAGAGAGTGGTAGTGTTGTAGAAACATTTCTACTGGCCAAAACTTTGACAGGATATTGACAACGATATCAGGTCCTGCACTGCCTGCGCTATTTCCAAAATGACCACTAAGAAATAGGGTCTGTACACCCCTCTGCCTACCCCTAACAGGCTGTGGGAATCCATCTCAATCAACTACATGTCGAGCCTCCCATCCACCAAGAGGGGAAATGATTGTGTTTTTGTGGTTGTTGATCGCTTTTCCAAGATGGCGATTCTAGCCACCTACAAGAAGAACATCACAGCAGAAGCCACTGCCAAGCTCTTCTTTGAAGGAGTATGGGTACATTTTGGGATCCCACAAACCATTATGTTAGACTGTGACAATCGGTTCCTCAACACATTCTGATCGAGCCTCTGTTCACTGTTGGATACCAAGCTCAGCAAATCCACTTCCTTCCAACCCCAAACAGATGACCAAATTGAGGTGGTCAATCAGATGATCGTACATATCCTACACATGTACAATTCAAAACACCCCCACACATGGGATGAGAGTCTTCCCTATATCGAACATAGCTACAAATGAGCCCTGCATAGCTCAGCTGGCCACATCCCCTTTCAGGTGGGGTTGGGATCCCAACCATTAGGCCCCATGGATGTTGCACTACCCCTGGTGACTAGCTCAACCAACTCGTTCCCTGCTCCACCAGAAGCTGACAAAGCCACCCGGTTCATTGAGTAGATCCAACACATCCTCCAATAGGTTCAAGATATTCTAAAAACATCTAATTCCAAGTACAAGCAACGCCATGATCAACATCGGGTGCCACAAAAGTTTCAGGTGGGAGACAAAGTTTGGTTGCACTTGCAGAAAGAACGCTTTACAAGGCCCCATAGAAAGCTTCACCCACTCCATTATGATACATACACCATCACCGAGGTTGTGGGTGACAATGATTTTGAGCTCAATATTCCCCCTTTCCTTGGCTTGCACCCAGTCTTCAACATGGCTCTCCTTCGACCATATTTCCCACCATTATTGGACACCTCAGAGATAACAGAGCAGTTGACACCAAAATAAATCAACCTTGGCTGCATGCAATAGACATCCAATGATCATATTTTGGACACATAGATCAAGGGAACTCGACAACAAAGGATCCAACTTTATCAAGTCGTCAAAGTAGGGAAACTCATGCACCAAGGCAAGTGGCTCACCCGGAGCCAAATTCAATAGAAATTTCCTCATGTGATGGGGGAACTCAACGCAATGGATACCATTTATTCCTAAGGAGGGAGGATTTATCTATATGGATATCGGTGGCCACCCACCTTTTCCAACTCGCTCAAAACAGGTTTTGGGCAATTTTGGCAATTTACTATTTTTAGCATTTTTTAACTTCCAGGGCCATTTTCAGGGCCTAAATGAATTTTTTTCAGGACCGAGCTTCTTAATGATATCCAAAGGCTCTAATTGAGCCTCCAAAATGAATCTCCTCGACGATACCTTTCCAACAGGCTATCGTGCGCCTAAAACAAAGATCATATGTAAAATTTACTACCCTGGAAAGTTGATGTACTAACTTACCCAAACGGGGCCCACATGACTTTTGGTGCTTCATATCCTAGGGTTAGGTTTTTGGATGTTTAGGGTTTTTGACATTCCTATTTATTGTAAAAATGCCTTCAGAGCCTCATTGTAATCATATTCTTGTGAATGAGCGTAGTCGTCACATCTCTTCTCAGAGATAAGCCGCCACCATTCCAACAAGCTTGTTTTCCGCTGCATTTTACAATTTCAACTTATTTACTTATTGAATAGAAAACCAGTTTTATTGTATATCTGTTATTATGTGTTAAAAATCTTTTAATAATTTGTATTCATTTCATTGTGCTCATAAAATCTGGACCAATGCTTCCCATACATGTGTCAAACAAGTTTGTGTTGTCATAAATTGCTTATCAAACCATCCTACATGGTTTTAACCCTTTGCTTGTTAAATATGTTGAAAATAAATTGTTCATCCCTTATAATTTTTATATTGGGAATTATAATAATTTAACTCCAATCATTCCAAGCAATAGGGGAATTTAATGCTTTAATTTATATTTCCTCAAGGTCAATTCATGAAACATGTTCCATAAAGGTTAATATAAAAACATTGCAATTATATTTCTTGGTATTGGCCTTATCTTCATGAAAGATGAGATGATGAGTTCATATATCAAGATCTTGACTCATGGAGTGAAGTGGAGGAGAGTTTAAAGAATAAAGAAGATATAATATTTAATATCTTATTTGTTGAAACCTCAGGTTTTGATGGTTCATCAAACCTCTACTGGAGACAATTGGTATAGCATTCAACTAACAGACAATTAGTCAAATGGTCAAATAATCAATAGTTGGTCAATAAGTTGATTAATAGATAGTCAATCGAGTGGTCAATTTACCGATAGTCCATCGATTCGTCGACTAGCATCCAAGGATAGTCGATCAATGGATTGACCAACTGAGCAATCAAATATGTTTTGTATGAATGGTTAGTTAGGTCAACTAGGAAAGTCGAGTCTTGACTAGCTGAAAAGATAGAGCATATTTGTCAAAATCCATTACCATCGTCGAATGTTATTTGTGGACAAGATATTCCCCATTTCAAGGAAATTGGTTATAATAGAAGACTATAAACAAAGGACCCCATGAGTCGATGATATGCTATATGAAGTGATGTGTTCAATGATTCTTTTTTATGTTCTAATCATAATGCGTTGTGATTAAGTATTGAAAAAATGTCTTTAGACACCACTGATCTTCATGAGCCTAATCTAAGTGCAAATCTATTGTCTATTTCCTAACTGACATTAGACTAGTAATATTGTTGAGTTTTGGTCGGATCAGTTCTTTGTTAAGGATCTGAAGAATGATAGTTTGATTGTCATCAAAGGGTTTCTTGACTCAAAGGATGGACTATATAATTTCCATGACTTACCTCGACCAAATCCTGGACCAAGTGCTCTCATTTCCAAGATTGATGAATGAAGCAAGATTTGGCATGAAATACTTAGACACCTAAATTTTTAAAGTTTGTAGTTGATGGTCATAGAGAGCATTATTGTTGGCTTACCCAAATTTCTTCCACCTGATGGAGTCTGTAGAGGATGTGTGTTGGGAAAGAATCATTAGGCACCTTTCAACTCTGGCAAAGCATGGTGTGTACAAAACCCACCAGAGATTACTCACAGTGATCTATGTTGTATTAATCAACCTTCATTAGCAGGTATGAAGTACATCCTAACCTTTATTGATGATCTCTATAGATTTACTTGGATCTATTTCTTGAAGAATAAGAGTGATGTATTTGAAAAATTCAAGGAAATTAATGCATTGGCTGAAAAACAATGCAGTCGAACTATCGAGTGTTTGAGATATGATAATGGTGGAGAGTATGTGAATCGGTTGTTTTAAGAATATATTTCTCAGTTAGGTATCTCTTGGAAAAGGTCTGTTCCTCATACTCCTCAATAGAATGAAATTGTAGAAAGAAAGAATCATACTTTGGTCAAAATTGGTTGATGCCTTTTGTAGGTCAAAGATCTATTGACTAAGTTTTGGGATGAAGTTGTTTATTGTGCCATATATCTCTTGAAATGTATTTCGATTAGATTTTTCAGTTTTGTGACTCCAGTTGAGAGATGGTGTGGAAAAAATCCCTTAGTCAAACACCTCAGAATATTTGAATGTATTGCTTGGGACTATAGTCCAGATGACTACAGGAAGAAATAGATTGCAAGTGTCATTATTACATAATGATAGGTTACTCTTAATAATCCAAATCATATCGATTGTTTGACCCTCTCAAACGATAGATCATTATTAGTAGAAACATATTTTTTGATGAGAAGTCTTCATGCATTAGGTTTTTGAATGCTTCTTCTGGTTTATTACAGGATGATCATTTTGATATCATTAATTTCTACCATGGATCTCCTATTCCTTTTTCCATCATTTCAATCAGGAATTCAAACTCTGTTCCTAAGTCAACCAAACAATCAATCTATGTTTTTTAGTCGACTGGTCCTTGATTTGGTCTGACTGAAACTATTACTTCTCCTGCTCAACCTTTTGAAGTGAACATCAGTTCATGATACCCTTGTCTCCCTCGGTGGGTTGCTAAGACAATTGAATTTGTTGGATCTGATTTTGGTGATATCTCTTCAACACGACATACTCACAGTTATAAGTAGAAAGTCAATGTTGCTTTGACGACTTGTGTTCTTGAGATTTGTGATCCTATATCATATACAAATGTGCAAGGAAAACCTGAATGGGAGCAAGATATGAAAGATGAGATGAATTCTCTTTTAAACAATCACACTTTGGATTTAGTTCCTCGACCTCAAGGGAAGAAAATTGTGAAATGTTGATGGGTTTATTAGACCAAATTTACCTTTAAAGGTGCTATTGAGGATCATAATGCTCGATTGTTAAAGAAAGGATTTTCTTAGTAAGAAGGAATCGACTACGTTGAGACCTTTCCTCTATTACACAGATGAATTATTGATCCAGGTGGATATCGGTGTCCACCCACCTTTTCCAAATGGCTCAAAATGGCTTTCTGGCAATTTTGGCAATTTACTATTTTTAGCAGGTTTTAACTTCCGGGGCCATTTTGAGGGCCCAAATGAAGGTTTTTTGAGATAGAGGTTCTCAATGATAGTTGAAGGCATTATTGAGCCCCCAAAATGAATCTCCTCGACGATACCTTTCCAATGAGCTATCACACGCCTAAAACGGAGATCGTATGCAAAAGTTACGACCCCGGGAAGTTGATGTACTCACTTACCCAAACGGGGCCCACATGACTTTTGGCGCTTCATCTCCTAGGGTTAGGTTTTTGGATGTCTATGAATTTTGGCATTCCCATTTATTGTAAAAAGGCCTTCAGAGTCTCATTGTAATCATCTTCTCACAGATGCGAGTAGTTTTCACATCTCTTCTCAGAGATAAGCTGCCACCATTCTAGCGAGTCTTACACTCTGTATTTTACAGTCTCTGTACATTTATTTCATTAATAGAAATCGTGTATTACTGTATATTTGTGACTCTTGTTATATTTCTGCTATATCTCTGTTATATTGTTGTCTCTCTTGTAATATCTCTGAATATTTATGTGTTATATCTCCGCTCTCATTTCGTGCCGAAAATAATCCGGATCAGTGGTATCAGAGCAGACTGCTCTTGATCATTTTTTCAGTGCATGTCCCCGACGAGGTTCGAGTATAGAAATTTGGGTCTCGAGCTTGTCTCTCTTGAAGACAATCGCTCTTGCACACCCAAGAAACCCTCAATGGTGGAAGAAAAGAAAAATGACGGAGCAGGCGATCCTATCAATCTGTTGCTTGAGAAAGCTCTCACGCGACAGAGGGACGAAATGATGGAGAATTTTTCCCACATCCTTCAACGCCTGCCGATAGCATCAGGTGCATCTTCATCAAGCAGCCACTTTGGAGGCACCTCACCTTTCGAGGTACAATTTAATTTTGATATTCCTATATTTGAAGGACAGATAGATGCAGAAGCCCTAGAAAAATGGTTAAATCTGCTAGAAGGTTATTTCTCTGTTCACAATTTTTCTGACAAAGAAAAGATCACCTTCACACTCCTTAAAGCTCTCCCTCATGTCAAACATTGGTGGGAAACTTACTGGGAGAAAAGTTCCACATAGGATTCTGGAATATATGGGGCCGATCCCACTTGGGATTTTTTTGTGGATGTGGTAAAGGAACAACATTACCCTGTTGGCAACTACGAGGACCAGTACATGAGATGGACCACACTGCGGCAAGAGAGGGGCCAAGCAATTCCGGAGTTCACCAATACCTTCCATACCTTGCACACCAAGCTGGGTATCAAATACTCCGAGCGACATTTGGTTCTAAAATACCGCGGGGCTCTACACAGATACATCCAGACTAAAATGGATTTTCTAGACATCTCATCACTCGGTGTTGCTTATCGATATCCTGTTAAAATTGAGCAGAATTTTAAGCACCAGAACAAATGGGAATTTGGGTCTGCAAATCCGAAACAACCAAAGCATGACAAAGACAACCCTAACAAACAGTCTCCCGAAAACCAGTCCAAGACATAGGAAAAGAAGGGTCACGGGAAGAAAAAAAAGGAAACCTAAAAATGGTGCGATTTCCACAAAATCCCCTGGCACAACACCGATGAATGTCGCTCAAAATAGTCATTGGTGGCCGAGATCAAAGACAAAGAGCCGAACCCTAATTCAGAATCTGATTCTGAAAATAATGGTAAAGGACAGATCATTGACGCAGACCCCACTGCTATTGTCGCGACCGCAGCAATTCAACCAGAAGAACCAACAGATCCTGAAGAGGGGGAGTGCCTTTTTCATTCACAGATGTGG
>ML797969.1:137019-169862 GCA_009831015.1 Picea engelmannii | reverse complement strand
TGTCAAACAGTTGGGATTGTCGACAACACCACACCCGGAGCCATACAACATTGGGTGGCTTCGACAAGGAAGAGATCTTTGTGTCAACCAACAGTGTCGATTGTCATACGGCATCCAACCCTTCAAGGATGAGGTATTATGTGATGTTTCCCCACTGGATGTCTGTGATGTTCTCTTGGGCCAACCATATATGTGGAGACGCCATGCTATTTATGAGTCTCAACCCCATAGTGTCATTGTTACTTTGGGGGGTCATCTCTACAGAATACCAGAGGTAGTTCCGACTACTGTTTCATCTAAAAAGTGCCGCAAGGTAGTATCTCATACTGCAAAATTCAGCTTCTTCACAATCTGTTCAAAAGGAGAACAAAAGGACACTGCAACCACTACAGCCTTTCCCTAAGCACCTTCTATCCAACAGAAGCAGGTCGACAAGGCTGCAACAAAGTGCAAAGATTCCTTCTGCACATCATCCTCTCATGTATCTCGACTTGTTGAGCAGCCTCAACCACAACAGGTTCGTGACATATTTCCACAAACCGAGCAGCGCGACGTCTCTAGCAAGACAAGCAGCTCACCAAGATGCAGATTCAACAAATGCTTTTCCCTCTCCCCTGGGAACTCAACGCAATGGAGACCATTTCTTCCTAAGGAGGGAGGATTGATCCAGGTGGATATCGGTGGCCACCCACCTTTTCCAAATTGCTCAAAATGGCTTTCTGGCAATTTTGGCAATTTACTATTTTTAGCAGGTTTTAACTTTCGGGGCCATTTTGAGGGCCCAAATGAAGGTTTTTTGAGATCAAGGTTCTCAATGATATCCAAAGGCATGATTGAGCCCCCAAAATGAATCTCCTCGACGATACCTTTCCAACGAGCTATCACACGCCTAAAACGGAGATCGTATGCAAAAGTTACGACCCCAGGAACTTGATGTACTCACTTACCCAAACGGGGCCCACATGAATTTTGGCGCTTCATCTCCTAGGGTTAGATTTTTGGATGTCTAGGACTTTTGGCATTCCCGTTTATTGTAAAAAGGCCTTCAGAGCCTCATTGTAATCATCTTCTCACAGATGCGAGTAGCTGTCACATCTCTTCTCAGAGATAAGCTGCCACCATTCTAGCGAGTCTTACACTCTGTATTTTACAGTCTCTGTACATTTATTTCATTAATAGAAATAGTGTATTACTGTATATCTGTGACTCTTGTTATATTTCCGCTATATATCTGTTATATTGTTGTCTCTCTTGCAATATCTCTGAATATTTATGTGTTATATCTCCGCTCTCATTTCATGCCGAAAATAATCCGGATCAATTATATTCAATTGATTTTTTCCCTTGATACTAGATTTAGATTGAAGATCCACCAAATGGATGTTAAAATTTCCTTTATTCATGGAAATTTACTTGAAGAAATATTTATGGAACAACCCCCTAGTTTTGTGACAAATTCCAGTCTTCTTTTTCAACTACAGATGTCTCTTTATGATTTGAAACAGGATCAAAGGGCCTAGTATGAAAAGATTGAATGCTTCTTTCTCAATATTGGATTCAAACATTGTGAATCTGATCACAACCTTTATGTATTACATGATAATGGTGATACCTTGATTGTTGCAGTAAATGTTGATGATTTGGTCATAACTAGAAATAATATTGATGTAACTCTTACATTGAATAAACAACTTTTTGAGACCTTTGGTATGACATATCTTGTTATTCTGCATTACTTTCTCGGTCTTCAATTTTTACCTCTATCTAATGGTTTGTTCCTATCTCAATCTAAATATGTATTGAACCTATTGAACCACTTTAAGATGGATGATTGTAATCCATGTTCTACTCCCTTTTAGTTTGAGATTAAGATGACCAAAGAGTGTTAGTCACCCAAAGTTGATGCCACCCTTTATCGACAATGTTTGGTAGCCTCATTTATCTAACTCATAGTTTACCTAATATTTCCTTTGTTGTTACTATGGTTTCCCGACTTAGGAAAAATCCATGTGCCAATCACTGGAAAGCTACACAATGAATTGTTCATTATATAAGGGTATGTCTCATCTTGGTATCAAGTATTGTCACTATTAATGATTGTTACCCGGCTTCACTGAATCTGACTAGTCATGTGATAATGATGATCTAAATTCCACTTCTAGATATGTGTTTCTCTTTAGCATTGGACCCCTAGTTTTGTAACACCCCTGTTTCCCCTGGCTTGTAATTAGTCATTAATTATGATCACCATCTTATGGCATGTGAACAACGTAAATGTATTGTTTTTTAGATTTTCAATAACCGACTGTGGGGGTGAAGCCTTGAAGTACTGGCCATGATATCACTAGAGGAAAGAGTGAGGGAGTAATAGAGAGGGTTCATTATGTCAAAATGACCCAAATTCTCTTTGTTAGAAATAATAAGCCTCATCCTGATCCCAAGGAGAAATCGGTTAATGAAAGAAGGAATGGTGGTTGAACAATCAACTAACCCCCTTAAATGGAAGCATGGAGGGTTTGGCTAGGGAGACAAAAAATTGTTAGCCCGAAGTACCACAAAGGGAAGTTTTTCCTACAGGCCTAGACTGATTCGATTTCCTTATGATGGAAGGAAGAAGACAGGTCCAGGATCTCCCTAAGGAGAAGAAATCCGTGTAAATAATACACGCGAAGACAGACAAGAAAGAGACACACCGAGAGAGGGAATGCGTGACCTGGATATGCAGAAGAAAAGAGGAAGAACGTGTGAATATCTCCAACTCAGAAGAAGAACTAGGAGCTTGATAAGCTATTCTGGTTACTGCATATAACAAGAGAAAGGATCTCTGAGAATTTGGAGAAGACATAACCTGAGAAGAATTCCATGAGCTTGATGCTGAGGGAGCATTTGATAAACCTCACAGAGACTGTGACAGAGAAAGAACCTCTAAGAAAATGCAAAGGTTCCCTAGTGATAACATGGCTTGGCATGAGGGTGGCCAGAGCACTAAGAATGAATTCCTTTGAGCCTATGGTTGGGTGGAAAGGAGAACACCCACAGTCAGTCGGTTGGTGATCAACTGTAATAGATAAACATTTTTATGCTCGGTATACTAGAATTGAAATTCCTGATTTGATTATTTGTAAATGTGATAACTTGTGCCTTGCGTGAAATTGATGATAATGGTATTTACTGTTCTTCTATAAAATATTGCGTTTGAATGATTGTAAGGAAACAATATTGGCCTCTGGTCCATTCAAAAAATCCCTTGAGGTGTTTTCCCCAGGAAGTTACCTCACACTTCTAGAGTTGGATCTGACTTTATGGGACTGCCACAGTCCCGTTGATTTCTTGAGATTACCCTATCCCTGAATTAGAACTTAGGTTCAGTGACTGGAAGGTGCACCCTTCAACCTAGCCACCCATGAGATCATGGGTTCATACCCCAGCCTTAATCAAATATCAGCTAAAGGCTGAGCGTAGCCCCTGGAATTCGACAAGGTTCCATATGAACCAGGGTTGGAAACCCCTCACTAAGTCAAAAGGAGGGAATTTATCCTAGCTTTGAAACTCCAAGAATTCAGAGCTCTGAGAAAAATGACTTCACAACCCTCGAAAATAGCCGAAGGCCGAAGTTGCAAATTGATTAGGGTCGTCGATCTAGGAATCCATTGGGAATCACTCTTAGCCTTTAGATCAAACTTAGTGAAGAGGTAGCACTAAGTACTTTGGCAAAGTCCCATTTCTGGAGAATAGAGGTGGTTTAACGCCAAAACTTTCGAATGCTAGAGTCGCGAAGTTAATATGGGTCATTGAGAGTAGAGGGATGCATGTCCACAAATCAATGGCTATCAAGAAGTCCAGTTATCCGGTGGTATCAAAGTGTAAACACAAGAGCATGTAAGTTTCCCCGAAGCTTCGTAAGATGGAGTAAATCCTATCCGAGGATGCTAGGTGCACGTGGTGATATATCAGGCGTGGTTCAAAGTTTGGAACTCTAGGAGGAAGATGAAAACTACACGCCAAAACTCTTGAATGCTAGAGTTGCGAAGCAATGCGGATCGTCGATATAAGGACCCTTCGAGATCCCTCTCAATCGTTTGATCAACCAAAAGGAAAGAGTCACGTACAACACTTCAGCAAAGTCCTACTCCAAGAGTAAGGAGGAAGTCACACCATGGATCCCCCGAAAACCAAAGTTACGAAGTAACGAAGGTCATAGATCCATGGGTTACGTGGACACACCTGGACTGTGAGATTGAAGGGATTGGAAGGCTATCAGTCTAGAGTGATGTGGCATTGTGAAGTCATCCAGGGTGACATGGATCCATGATCAAAGTGCCAGGTGTCACCTATATTCATGTGATTTGAAGACCTTAAATGCCCATTATAATGTGACATGTGTCACCCCCTAACAAGAACACGTGTCACCCCCGTCCTTTGTCTCATTTTATACCCCTACCACATGTATGCTCGACCGAAGGTTGGTGGAGTAATCGAGAATCTAGGATTTTGGGTCTTCGGGAAGAATGGGAGGCTGGAATGTTGATACTATATCTGCCAAAGGTCCGGACCCACTTGTACATGTCTCTGCATATACCGCTTCACCACATGTTAGTGGGGACCCTTTGGAAGTCCGAGACTTTGAGACTACAGAGGATTTGTGCATAGAACAAAAAGGAGGCGTTCAACATCGAAGTGTCAAACGTTGAGCTCTCCCCTCACTTAAGTGTTCAATGAGGAATGAGCCATGTCGTGGGATCAGATAGTGGATGGACTTCCACCATGGATTTAGGAACTTGGAGACGATACGTGTGAGGTGGATCCATGTGGGCGCCAAATGGCCTTTGACCAATGCGGCTTTCAGAAATTTGGAAGGGCATAACTTCAGAACTAGATCTTAGGTTGGAGCATGGAGACAGTGGTTGGAAATATGTTGAAGAGCAAGAGGATGAAGACCTCAGACAGAGGATCCAAGATGTTGGAGGAAAGTGAAATTTTGATGCCCCATTCCTTAAAATGGTATTTAAGGGGTTGGGTGTGTTACAAATTGATATCAAAGAATGGAAACAACACTTGGCCTACTTGGTCTCACGAAAGAGTCAAGTGATTTTATTTCTTAGAAAACTTTAAGGGAGAGGGCATACTACTCTACCCTATCTAGCATAGCATGATTCAGACGCAGGTTTGGATGGGCCGAAGAACAATCATAAAACTAGTTTACAAGGCTAAAATGAGTCTGTTGAGAGTATCGCAGTCGTACAGAAGTTATCTGCATAAGTTCATTGAAGGATGTAGATTAAAATTCAGTTAGGATTTTACCCAACAAGATTGAATCATGCTAGTCTGTGGCAAAGGAATCCTATCATTTGTTTTGTGAAATGATATCCAATCCTACATGAGTGGGATTATGATGATGGGCACTAATAGCAAGACTTGGATGTGAATGGATTGAAAGGATCCATAGCAGTAATAATTACTTCTTTAACGAAGGATTAAATCTTGTATATGTGTATGATCCCTCATGATCACGGGATTGATGGAAGTGGTAAGGTCAATTTACTTGACCTATAATGAATGAAAATTGTTGTTGGAATAACCCAATAAGAAAGTAAAAAGGAACCCTATAGATTGAGAAAAACCTTCATGAAGGTAGGAGTGAAGTGACAAGAGTGAGTTCAAGATCTCATGGTTGTGCTAGGGTAGTGTGTATCCCTATTAACTTAAGGAAGTGTCTATGTAGGAGGAATGATTCTGGTGACCATTCTCTAATAATGGAGAGCATGTGCAACTCTCGGGTGTCGAAGGGAACTGAGAAACAAATTTTGTTTCTGGGTACATGAATTGTTGGGTAGTGTTTTTCTAATCAAGCTGATAAACGAATGTGTAGAAATATAGAGTGTTTGAGTTAGAAATCACAAAAATCTCCCTTGCTTGGTGGATAGGAAACTAATCTACTAGAATTATTGTGGGAGGAGGAGAGTGACCTCCATCCCTGATTGTTGTTGAACAGAAGGAAGAATTCTAGGTGTAATGGTTAATACTGATTATGATCTAAATATACTCTAGAGTTATGAACTAGAATACTTAGTAAGTAACATACTTCAAAATTGTATTTGGGATTTAAGGGAATAGTCCAAATATTAATAAAAATAAAAATTTATTATAAATAAGATAAAATGGTTGATTAAATGCTGATCCTGAATGTGGTAAAGGAAGTGTTGGGGAACTTCTAGGTTCTCAATGGGTCAGATTAGCATCTAGTGGTGGATGGTATCCATATATATATAGTTGAAACCTAGTGAGGGGAATCTAGAAAAGGATTTCCTTGATCAGAAGGTCTATTGATCAATACTAGCTAGAATCTAGATTGGTTGTTTTGTTACCTTGGGCATGGTTATAATTGCCCAGACTGTATTTATGAGTGGGAAATGTTTTCATGGAATTTGAGGCAAGAGCTTTTTCTTGCTAGTTGTTATCATGTACAAAGAGAAACATAGCTAATGTCCATTAAACTGTCAGGTGGATGTCATGTGAATGAATGCAAGTTCCCAACCGAGAGGGAAGCTCAATCTTGAGTATCTCTATGGAACTTTCCATGAGAATGGAAATAAGATGCTTGGGAGAAGGATATGGAAGTTTGATATGTCCATGAAGGACATGGAATGGGGTACAAACAATGAGCTTACATGATGAATGTTTATCTATGTGAGCATATTCTTGAGTGCATGCATTTAATGCATTGTAGGTTCCTTGATATGAAGACTAATATTAAGACCAAATATATATTATTTAGTAATATTAAATGTCTAGGTGATGCACATGTATGATGGAAGAATATATGTATACTAGAGGCATGATATGACTGCATGGTTGAATGAAATGTAAGGGAATCATTTCACTTGCCAAGATTGAATGAATACCATGGATGCATGACCAAATCTATTCCGAAGAGTCATGAAAGTTTGATTTTGAATGATGGCTTGAGGGGAATGTGTTCCATTCCCTTAGGAAGGGCTAGTATAAACAATGGAAAGAGTAAATGAGCAAGGATGCTCTATTGTCATGATAAAAGACAACATGATTATGCCTTTGAGGACTGCATGTGAACAATTATGAAAAATCTTGAGTTAAATGATTTATGATAATGCATGTGGTTAAGTGCATCATAGATGTAAGTTAACAAAACAAGGAATATGTGTGGATAAATAATATTGATGCATAACAGAGATAAGTGTTTATATTCCTTATGGAATATTTGGTAAACAACTAAAGTTGTAAAGCTAAAGCTAACTCAAGGTTGAAGCTATCACAAATAATGAAGGATATGTAATAAGAAAGTTGCATGCTAAAGGAGTTCCTTGTGAAGGAACTGTGTGAAGAATCTGTCAGGAGAATAGAGTCACAACCTTAATGACTACTAGGAATTGAGAAATGGGCTACAAGACTATTTATATAAGAATCTTGGATTACTTTCTAAAATAAAATATATGAGTAGAAAACTAGCAAACGAATGTTGACCATTCTGATAACTGAATGGTAATGTGCAGAATGCATAGGTAAATAATTCATTATGAAAAAAATGTTTGCTATTGAAGCATGTTGATGTATCCAAAAGGTTAGGGTAATCCTAAACAAGGCTGCTCAAGGAAAAGAGCAGGAAGATTCCAACAGGGAGTAAATTGCAAAATCAAAGAAGGGGAAAAGGGGGAATAATTTTCTCACTTTAAAAACTCTAAATTGCTTACAGAGTTGTAGGTCTTAAAAGAGAAGTTGTGGAAACTAGTAAATATGGTAAAAGGAAAATAAACCCTTGAGTATCATTAAATGAATAGGATTGGATGAGTCATGTTAAGTAAAGCTAGTAAGGCCTTAGAGTAACTTAGATTGAATGAAAGTACCAGGCTGTGTAGAAGGAGTTGGAAAGGGGGATGAGCCCTTAACTCGTTTATTGTTGTATATTATATTTTCTCTGGAATGAGAAACTGGTGTGTTGATAGAATTAATTTTTTTGAAAGCATAGTGATGATGGTTGTATGACTGTAGAAACAATTGAGAATTGTTTGTGTTAAACTCATGAAAAAAGTAGGGATAATGGGATGAAGTGCCTATCTGAAATTTTTTTATTGACTAGAATTCTATGATACATGCATTTTTATTTTATGTAACAAGTAATATATTTATGATGTATGACATGTGTAGAAAGGAATTGGAACTATTGAGAAAGACAGTTTCCAATGATGGACAACCTAAAGCAAAGGATGACTATGAGGAGGTTGTTGTTAAAATATTGTTGAAGGGACTTTAAAAGTTCTCATAATTCACCTTTGATGAGGTAATATCAGAGAGGGTTCTAGCAACTAGAGAAAGTATAAAAATGTCCATACCTATGTGGCATAAGGCATGAAGGAATTTGGTAAAATTACCTTCTGAAAATATTTTATTATTTTAAATATGTGCAAATAATTGTGAGTGGTTGTTGTATGCTATTGCTACCCAAGCGGGGTAAGATTCAAGAAAGAAGAATCTGAACAATAGAGAGAGGAAGTCTATTCCATTCAAGGATGAGTTATAATCCTTGAAATAAAATGAATGAGTAAAAAGTACCATGGGTACAATGACCAACCTAGGGAGATTGTGAATAAAGGTTCTCATAGTTAGCACATTGCATGGAATTTCTTCGAGGAAATGCATGTTCACATAAAGGGAAGACAATGTATTTTCCATTGAGGAAGGAGGACCTTCAAATATTTTACTTACATTGTATAGGTTTTAAAGAAAATCAAATTTGGGTGGCCATGAGTGTTGGCACCCTGGTTACTAATGAAGGAAGAATGCTTGGGTGCATTCAAGAGAAACTTGTAGTTTCATATGTGTTGATTTGGGATCATGATCAGCCTGTAGTAGGAAGTACAATCATGTTGCAATAATGAACGAGAATGAATAATCCATATGGTGAAGAGGTTGGTTAAGATCCAACAAACCATGGAAAATTTCTTTTCATAAAGTGTGGAAAACTTGAAATCAATGCAAGGGTGCATTGGTTGTGAATGTGACCATGAATATTGACACATTGATTAAAGACAATTGGTATTTGAATTGCATTTGGAAAATTTAGTATGTTGAAAGGATGCATACGTAAATAATGATATTTCCTTTTGCTTTATATCCTTGAATAGATGAAAATAACTTGGACTGTTAGTGTGCATAGTTTTGAAAATATAAAGTGCATGAAAACTAACAATTTGTTTGGTTGAGGGATGTTAAAATTGAAGGAAGAAAAGGGTCTTGGATATGTAAGTGTTGTAAGCCCATAAGGAACCAATTGCCTCCTGAGCCAGAATGCTATGGGAAGAAAAATCCCATACTTGTGAATCTGGTTCATGTGTGGAACAGGTCTGAAAAACAAAATGTGGAATTTAGAAATATGTGGGTGACAGATTCACAAGAAAATTCTGAATTTGAAATTGATGATAATATATCATAATTTCTTTATACCTGTGATATAGGTGAGATAAAAAAACATCTTTCTTGGGAGGAAAGGTGAAGGTTGTCAAGCTAGAAAGCATTAAAGAGGTTACTATTGAGACATGAGAACCCTGTGGTAAGCCATGATCACCCTAGAACATCTTGTGTTGTGATAACACAAGCCAGAGGGATGTCTCTCGAGAGAAAGTTTGAGCTATTCCTCAACTGTAAGGCTCAATGAAGTATTTATAACTCTTCTTATGCGAGAGAGCCTTGGCAAGGAAATATGGATCGCTAGAGGGATTGTATAGTAGAGAAGGGGATGCTTGAGCCTGGGCCTGGAGGGTGAGTGACCGCAAGGAAGAGGAGACTTTGATAATTCTTATAAACTATTGATTGAGATCATGCACACAATGGGTATGTCTAGGAAAAACAGTGAGCCAAGATAAAAAAAAATACATCCATGTGGATGCGAATCCATGAACTATAGAGATAAGTATTCTGCTAGATTTTGAATTTTTCCTCTTGTATTTTGCACAACAATAAAATGTTTTCGCATGAAATTGTGATTAATATGCTTGTTGTCCAAGATTATTGAAGGCAAGTGACGAAGGCTAAGAGTTTGGAAAGGACCTGACCAAGAAATAGGATCAATATTTCTGAAGCAGCTGAATAACAAAGGAATGGCATGTGTTACTAAGAAAGAACACTAAGGATGATGTTCCTTTTTAAGGGGGAGGGGATTGTAACACCCATGTTTCCCCCATCTTGTAATTAGTCATTAATTATGATCACCATGCTATGGAATGTGAACAATGTAAATGAATTTTTGTTTAGATTACCAATAATTGACTGTGGGGGTGAAGCCTTGAAGTATTGGCCATGATATCACTAGAGGAAAGAGAGAGGGAACAATATAGAGGGTTCATTATGTCAAAATGACCCAAATTTTCTTTGTTAGAAATAATAAGCCTCATCCTGATCCCAAGGATAAATATGTTAATGAAAGAAGGAATGGTGGTTGAACAATCAACTACCCCCCTTAAATGGAAGCATGGAGGGTCTGGCTAGGGAGACAAAAAACTGTCAGCCCGAAGTACCATAGAGGGCAGTTTTTCTTGCAGGCCCAGACTGACCCGAGTTTCCTTATGAAGGAAGGAACACGACAGGTATAGGACCTCCCTAAGGAGGAGAAAGGTGTGCAAAGAATACACACGAATATAGACAATAAATAGACACATTAAGAGAGGGAATGTGTGATCCAGATATGCAAAAGAAAAGAGGAAGAACGTGTGAGGCTCTCCAACTGAGAAGAAGAATTGGGAGCTTGATAAGTTGTTCTAGTTATTGCATAGAACAAGGTAAAGGATCTCTGAGAATTTTCAGAAGACATAACCTGAGGAGAATTCCATGAGCTTGATGTTGAGGGAGAATCTGATCAACCTCATAGAGACTGTGACAGAGAAAGAACCTATGAGAAACTGCAAAGGTTCCCTAATGATATCATGGCTTGGCACGGGGGTGGCAAGAGCACTAAGAATTAATTCCTTTGATCCCATGGTTGGGTGGAAAGGTGAACACCCACAATCATTTAGTTGGTGATCAACTGTAATAGATAAGTACTTTTATTCTCAATATACTAGAATTGAAATGCATGATTTGATTATTTGTAAATGTGATAACTTGTGCCTTACGTGAAATTGATGATAATGGTGTTTATTTTCCTTTTGTAAAATATTGCGTTTGAATGATTGTAAGGAAACAATCTTGGCCTCTAGTCCGGTCAGAAAAACCTTCAAGATGTTTTCCCTAGGGAGTTACCTCACAGTTCTAGAGTTGAAGCTGACTTTATGGGACTTCCATAGTTCAGTTGATTTCTTGAGATTACCCTGTCTCTGAATTAGAACTTAGGTCCAATGATTGGATGATGCACCCTTCAACATAGCCTCCTAAGAGACCACACGTTTGTACCCTGTCCTTAATCAAATCTGGACTAAAGTTTGAGTGTAGCCCATGGAATTCAACAAGGTTCCATATGACCCAGGGTTGGAAACCCCTCGCTAAGCCAAAAGGAGGGAAGTTATCCTGGCTTCAGAACTCTGGGAATTCGGAGCTCCAGGACAAATGACTTCACAACCCTTGAAAATAGATGAAGTCCGGAGTTGCGAATTGATTAGGGTCGTGGATCTGGGAATCCATTGGGAATCACTCTTAGCCATTAGATCAAACTTAGTGAAGAGGTAGCACTAAGTACTTCGGTGAAGTCCCACTTCGAGAGAATAGAGGTGGTTTAACACCAAAATCTTCGAATGCCAGAGTCATGAAGTTAATCTGGGCCATTGAGAGCAGAGGGACACATGTCCACAAATAAACGGCTATACATAAATCTTGTTATCTGACGATATCAAGAGCGTGCAAGTTTTCATGAATCTCTATAAGCTGGATTAAATCCTAGCTGAGGACATTGAGTGCACCTGACGATAGATTATATGTGGTGCAAAGTTCACAACTCCAGGAGGAAGAAGGAAACTAAACGCCAAAACTCTTGAATGTTGGAGTTGTGAAGCAATGAAAATCGTTGATCTAAGGACCCTTCGAGATCTCTATCAACTGTCCAATCAACCAAAAGGAAGGACCCACGTACAAGTTACGAAGGATCCCCCGAACGTCAAAGTTACGATGTAATAGAGGTCATATATCCAAGGGTTACGTGGACACACCTGGACCTTGATATTGAAGGGTTTGGAAGGATATCAATCCAGAGTGACATGACACCGTGATGTCATCTAGGGTGATGTGGACCCACGATCAAAATGCCACGTGTCACCTGGATTCATGTGATTCGTAGACCCTATATGCCCATTAGAAAATGACACATGTCACCCTCTAACAAGGACACATGCTACCTCCAAAATTTGTTGCGTGTTGTCCCCTTCCTGCATGTATGTTCGACCGAAGGCTGGTGGAGTACCTGAGGCTCTGGGACTTTGGGACTTCGGGAAGAATGGGAGGCTAGAATTATGAGACTAAATCTACAAAAGGGTTGGACCCACCTGTAAATTTCTCTGCATATACCGTGCCACCATGTATAATTGGGGAACTTTAGGAAGTCCGAGACTTCGGGACTCCGGAGGATTTTCATGTAGAACATAAAGGAGGCATTCAATGTCGAAGTGTCAAATGTCAAACTCTCCCCTCACTTAAGTGTTCAATGAGGAATGAGCCTCGTCATGGGATCAGACGATGGATGGACTTCCACTGTGGATGTAGGAACTTGGAGATGATACATGTGAGGTGGATCCACGTGGGCGCCACATGGCCTTTGACCAATTAGGCTCGCAGAACATCAGATGGGCATAACTTCCGAACCAGAGCTCGAGTTGGAGCATGGCGATAGTGGTTGTAAATATCTTAATGAGTAGAAGAGGATGAATACCTTGGATAAAGAATCCGAGATGTTGGAGGAAAGTTCAATTTTGAAGCCCCATTCCTTAAAATGGTATTTAGGGGGTTGGCTGTGTTACAAATTGGTATCAGAGCATGGAAACAACACTTGTCTTGCTTGGGCTCATGAAAGAGTCAAGTGATTTTCTTTCTTAGAAAAATTTAAGGGAGAGGTTGTACTACCCTACCCTATCTAGCAGAGCATGATTCAAACGAAGTCTTAGATGGGCCGGAGAATAGTCATAAAACTAGTTTACAAGGATAAAATGGGCTTGTTGAGAGTATCACTATCGTACAAAAGTTATATGCATAAGTTCATTGAAAGATGCATATTAAACTTCAGTTGGTATTTTACCCAACGAGATTGAATCATGCTAGTATGTGGCAAAGGAATCCTATCATTTCTTTTGGGAAATGATATCCAATCCTACAAGAGTGGGATTTTGTTGATGGGCACTAATAGCAAGACTTGGATGTGAATGGATTGAAAGGATCCATAGTAGTAATAATTATTTTTTTAATGAAGGATTGAACCTTGTATATGTGTATGATCCCTCACGATCAGAGGATTGGTGGAAGTGGTAAGGTCAATTTACTTGACCTATAATGAATGAAAATTGTTGCTGGAATAACCCAGTAAGCAAGTAAAAAGGAACCCTATAGATTGAGAACAACCTTCATGAATGTAGGAGTGAAGTGACAAGAGCGAGTTCAAAAGATCATGGTTGTTCCAGGGTAGTGTGTATCCCTATTAACTTAAGTATGTTTCTATGAAAGAGGAATGAGTCTGGTGACCATTTTTTGAAAAGGGAGAGCATCTGCAACTCTCGAATGTCGAAGGGAACTGAGAAACAAATTTTTTTTCTGGGTACATGAATTGTTGGGCAATGTTTTTTCTAATCGAGCTAATAAATGGAGCTGTAGAAATATAGAGTGATTCAGTGAGAAATCACAACAACCTCCCTTGCTTGGTGGATAGGAAACTAATCTGCTAGAATTCTAGTGGGAGGAGGAGACTGATCTTCGTCCCTAACTGTTGCTGAACAAAAGGAATAATTCTAGGTGTAATGGTTAAGACTGGTTATGATATAAAGATACTATGGAGTTATGAACTAGAATACTTAGTAAGTAACATACTTTGAAATTGTATTTTGGATTTAAGGGAATAGTCCAAATGTTATTAGACATTAAAATTTATTATAAATAAGGTAAAATGGTTGATTAAATGTTAATCCTGAATTTGGTAAAGGAAGTGTTGGGGAACTTCTAGGTTCCCAATGGGTCAGATTGACATCCAGTGGTGGATGGTATCCATATAGATATAGTTGTACCCTAGTGAGGGGGATCTAGAAAAGGATTTCCTTGATCGAAAGGTTTGTTGATCAAGACCATTTGGAAGCTATATTGGCTATTTTGTTACCTTGGGCATGGTTATAATTTCCCAGATTGTATTTATGAGTGGGGAATGTTTTCATGGAAGTTGAGGGAAGAGTGTTTTCTTGCTAGTTGTTATTGTGTAGAAAGGGAAACACAATTATGACTATGTCCATTAAACTTCCAGGTGGATGTCATGTGAATGATTGCAAGTTCCCAACCGAGAGGGAAGCTCAATGTTGAGTATCTCTATGGCACTTTTCATGAGAATGGCAGTAAGATCCTTGGGAGAAGGATCTAGAAGTTTGATATGTTCATGAAGGACATGGAAAGGGGTACAAGCAATGATCTTGCATGATGAATGTTTAACTATGTGAGCATATACTTGAGTGCATGGATTTAATGCACTGTAAGGTTCCTTAATATGAATATTGTTATTAAGACCAAATAGATATGATTTAGTAATATTAAATGTGTAGGTGATGCACATGTATGATGTAAGAATATATGTATACTAAAGGCACGATATGACTATCTGGATGAATGAAATGTAAGGTAAGAAATTCACTTTCCAAGATTGAATAAATACCATGAATGCATGGCTAACTCTATTCTGAAGAGTCATGAAAGTTTGATTTTGAATGATATCTTGAGGGGAATGTGTTCCATTCCCTCAGGAAGGGCTAGTATAAACAACTGAAAGAGTAAATGAGCAAGGATGATTTGTTGTCATGATAAAAGGCAACGTGATTATGCCTTTGAGGACTGCATGAGAACAATTGTGAACATACATTAGTTAAATGATTTATGATTATGCATGTGGTTAAGTGCGTCATAGATGTAAGTTAAAAAAATAAGGAATATGTGTGGATAAATAATTTGGATGCATAATAGATATGTGTGTTTATATTCCTTAGGGAATATTTGGTAAACAACTAAAGTGGTAAAGTTGAAGCTAACTCAACGTTGAAGCTATCTCAGATAATGAAGAATATGCAATAAGGAATTTGCATGTTGAAGGAGTTCGTTGTGATGGAATTGTGTGAAGACTCTGTCAGGAGGACAGAGTCACAACCTGAATGATTGTTGATAATTGAGAAATGGGCTACAATCCTATTTATATAATAATCCTGGATTACTTTCTAAAACAAAATATATGAGTGGAAAATTAACAAATGAATGTTGACCATTCTGATAACTGAATGGTAATGTCCAGAATGCATAGGTACATAATTCATTATGAGAAAAAAGTTTTCTATTGAAGCATGTTGAAGTATCCAAAAGGTTAGGGTGAGCCTAACCAAGGCTTCTCAGGTAAAAGAGCAGGAAGATCCCAATAGGGAGTAAATTGCAAAAGCAAAGAATGTGAAAAGGGGGAATATTTTTCTCACTTCAAAATCTCTGAATAAATTACAGAGATGTCGGTCTTAAAAGAGAAGTTGTGGAAACCAGTACAGTTGGTAAAAGGAAAATAATCCCCTGAGTATGATTAAATGAATAGGCTTGGATGAGCCATGTTAAGTAAAGCTAGTAAGGCCTTGGAGTAACTTAGATGGAATGAATGTCCCAGATTGTATAGAAGGAGTTGGAAAGGGGGAAGAGCCCTTAACTCCTTTCTTGTTTTATATTGTATTTTCCTTGGAATGAGAAACTGGTGTGCTGATAAAAGTAAATGTTTTGACACCATAGTGATGATGGTTGTATGTCTGTAGAAAAAATTGAGAATTGTTTGTGTTTCACTCATGAAAAAATTAAGGATAATGGAATAAAGTGCTATTTGAAAATGTTTTATTGACTACAATGCTATGATACATGCATTTTATTTAACATAACAACTAATATATTTATGATGTATGACATGTGTAGAAAGGAATTGGAACTGTTGAGAAAGACAGTTGCTAATGATGGACAACCTCAAGCAAAGGATGTCAATGAGAAGGTTGTTGTTAAAATATTATTGAAGGGACTTTAAAAGTCCCCATAAAGCACCTTTGAAGAGGTAATATTAGAGAGGGTGCTAGCAGCCAGAGTAGGCATAAAAATTTCCATACCTATGTGGAATAAGGCATGAAGGAATTTGGTAAGAATCCCTTCTGAAAATATTTCATTATCTTAAAGATGTGGAAATAATTGTGAGTTCTTGTTGTATGCGATTGCTACCCAAGCAGGGTAAGATTTAGGAAAGAAGAATCTGAACGATAGAGAGAGGAAGTATATGCCAGTCAAGGATGAGTTATAATCCTTGCAATAAAATGCATGAGTAAAGAGTACCATGTGTACAATGACCAATCTAGGGATATTGTGAATAAAGGTCCTCATAGTTAGCACATTGAATGGAATTTCTTCAAGGAAATGCATGTTTTCATTAAGGGCAGACAATGGATTTTCCATTGAGGAAGGAGGACCTTCCAATATTTTACTTACATTGTATAGGTGTTAAAGAAAATAAAATTTGGGTGTCCATGAGTGTTGGCATCTTGGTTACTAATGAAGGAAGAATTCTTGGGTGCATTCACGAGAAACTTATAGTTTCATATGTGTTGATTTGGGATCATGATCAACCTATAGTAGGAAGTATAGTCCTGCTGAAATAATGAACGAGAATGTATAAGACATATGGTGAAGAGGTTGGTTAAGATCCAACACACCATGGCAAAGTGCTTGTCATAAAGTGTAGCAAACTTGAAATCAATGCAAGCGTGCATTGGGTGTGAATGTGGCCATGAATATTGGCACATTGATTAAAGACAATTGGTATTTGAATTTCATTTGGAAAATTTAATATGTTGAAAGGATGCATATGCAAATAATGATATTTACTTTTTATTTGTATCCTTGAATAAATGAAAATAACTTGGATTGTTAGTGTGCATAGTTTTGAAAATATAAAGTGCATGAAAACTAACAATTTGTTTGGCTAAGGGATGTTGAAATTGCAGGAAGAAAAGGGTCTTGGATATGGTAGTGTTGTAAGCCCATAAGAAAGACCAATTTCCTGCTGAGACAGACTGCTATGGGAAGAAAAATATCATACTTGTGAATCTAGTTCATGTGTGGAACATGTTTGAAAACCAAAATGTGGAATTTGGAAATCTGTGGGTGACAGATTTGCAAGAAAATTATGAATTTGAAATTGATGATAATATCTCATAATTTCTTCATACCTGTGATACATGTGAGACGAAAAAGATCTGTCTCGGGAGGAAAGGTGAAGGCTTTCAAGTTGGAAAGCATGAAAGAGGCTACTGTTGAGACATGAGAACCCTGTGGTAATCCATGATCACCCTAGAACATGTTGTGTGGTGATAACATAAGCCAGAGGTACACCTCGACAGAGCAAGTTTGAGGGACACCTCGACTATAAGGCTCAATGAAGTCTTTAGAACTCTTCTTGTGCGAGAAATCCTTGGCAAGGTAAGATGGATCACCCGAGGGACTGTATAGCAGAGAAGGGGATGCCCGAGCCTGGGCCTGGAGGGTGAGTGACCGCAAGGAACATGAGACTTTGATAATTATTATAAACTATTGATTGGGATCATGAACACAATGGGTATGTCCATGAAACAAAGTGAGCCAAGATCAAAATACAACCAAGTGGATGTGAATCCATGTACTGCACAAATAAGTATTGTGCTAGATTTTGAATTTTTCCTCTTGTATTTTGCACAACAATAAAATGTTTTCACATGAAATTGTGATTAATATGCTTGTTGTCTGAGATTATTGAAGGTAGGTGACAAAGGCCAAGATTTTGGAAAGGACCCGACCAAGAAAGAGGATCAAGATTTCTGAAGAAACTTTATGACAAAGGAATGGCAAGTGTTACTAAGAAAGAACATTGAGTGTAGATTTTAACCTTGTACAATATTTAATGCAAACATATTTTTAGTAAAAGAATAGAAAAGATACAATGAAAAAACAAACATTCCACAGAGATTTTTCCCTTGGAAACCCAAACCGAGAAAACCAACATATTCTATATTCATTCATAGTGATACTTTGTTTACAATACAATATACATATAGGAGCCAGCGACATCCAAAACCCTAACCCAATGACTTGGATTAGTCATAAACCCTAATTCCTTAACCAGAAATAGAAAACCATTAGCAAAAAACCATGGGCTGAAAAAAACGCCCAACAATGGACATGAAAATCGAGGCAACATGAAAAACAAGGAAAAATGTGACACGTTTACCGAGGAAAAAAATTTATCGGTGGCGCTGCCCTTAAACCCCTGTGTGGGGGACTTTCGCCCCCCTTAAACCCCCTTGCACACAAAGAATATAACACATACCCAACATTCTCCCACTTGATTTTTTCTTTTCATATAGAGGGTTACAGGGTTAAATAGTCAACAATCTAGGGAAGCAATGCCCATGGATCCTCTACACCAAGAGAACTTCTCAGTGCTCATAGATTTTGTAATGAATCTGCAACATTCTTATAGGTGTCCACCTTCACCAGAAATACTTTCTTTTCTTCAACCATGTCTCTCACAAAGTGATATTGAATATCAATATTCCTTGTCTTTGAATGATAAGTCGGGTTCTTCGCCAAAAAAGTTGCACTCTGATTGTCACAATCTATCCTTACAACTTGTTGTACCAACCCAATAATTGAACACAATCTTTGTAACCATACTGCTTCCTTACTTGCATGAGTGGCTGCCATGTATTCAACTTCTATAGTTGAAAGTGATACTACATCCTGTCTTTTGCCCATCCAACTTATTGCTCCTCTAAACAGGTTAAACAGATACCCACTTGTATATCTCCTATGATCCATATCTCCATCCCAGTCTGCATCCACAAATCCATGTATATCCACCACTTTTTCCAATCCTAGTCTTCCTTGGTAGCACAATCCATAGCTAGCAGAGCCACACAAATACCTGAAAACCTTTTTTTATTGATGTCCCAATCTCCTTCCCTGGTTTTGACATGTACCTGCTCAAAACTCCCACTACATGTGTGGAGCAGACCCCCACCCCCTATGGGGCTGTGCGAACTCTTGGTCTAGGATCATTTAAACACTTGAGTCGAATTGATTCTTTGACTCCCTACTGGAACCCGCCAAAATTTATGACAGGTCCCTCTTTCTTCAAAGTGCGGGTCCTCTTAACCCCACAACTCTCTTCTTGGCCCTTCGAAGAAATTTGGTGGTGGCACTTGGCTCTTCGTGCCAGACCCTTTCTATCCCGTGACCTCGGGTTATTTCCCAGGGCTCAACCAAAAGAATTTCTTTGGGCTTCGGGCTTCGGCTCTTCCCGCAACAACCAACTCTTACATTCCCAAAATATGAATCAACGAACTTAAATGACGTGAGTATCAATGGTCCCTGTCCCTCCTTCTGATCAACGACTATGATCTATTCATAATCTGGCCTTCAGGAGTCTCTCGTTATCCTCCTTGGATATCTCTGAAAGTACTATTCCTCTGAATCGTGTGCATAACTTCCACACATCCCTTCCATATCCAATGATCTAGATTCAAACCGCTCTTCGCGACTTCGAGAAGATTTCTTGGTTTTCCTTAACAAACCTCTCGAAGATCCAAATCCCAGATCTCCTAATCTCTTGCAACATGTATCCTCTTGACGATGGAATATTTCATGGTCTTCGAGACTTCGACAAGTCCTCAACCTTCTTGCACACTTAACACATTTTCTGCCTGAGACTTACAGTGTTCTCGGTCTTTCCTCTTCACTCCTTGCAAAGTTCTATGCTAATTATTTTGAGATTTTTCTCAGTTTGGAACCTTCAAGGTTCTCAATTCTTTTGTTCCCTTCCACGGAATTTTTGGTGCCCTCCTGGAAAATTAACACCCTTCCTCTTGAACTTGTAATATGAACTTACTGTATCCTTGGTGCACCCCTTGCGCTTAGCTAAGCCTTCTGACAGATTCTTCCTGAGCCCTCCCATAAGTCTCAAGGAATCTCCTTTCCTTGGTCTATGCACTCTTGCAAATCCTTCCTTCCTTACAGTGTTCAACAACCATGGGGTTCTTTCAATGCTTCCAACACTCCAGAATGTGTTTCTCTTATGCGCACTCACACTTTCTCTATGCCCTCCTAGCAGAGTATTACAAAGTATTCAATGTCTTTGCATTGTTCTTCCTCCCACATAGTCTTTCTTCCCAAGGAATTCAACAAGATTGAAAATTCCCTTTGAGATTGTGAATTATCCTAGTGTGCCCTCTTGGCAGCTTCTCTTCTAACTTGAATGAGTTCAGACACACTCCTTGCGTCGAATCACAAATTTTCAACTCTCTGTCACGCACTCCTTACTCTTAGCCTAGAGAACTATACTTAATCCAACCCACTCACAGATAGAAGATTATAATTCTGTCCTTGGAGACGATTTCTAACATACATCTACAACACAAACACATATGAATTAAATTCACAACTAAACATCCATTACACAGAAATTGGAAAACAAAAAAGTCTATTCTTTTCTATTAATGGTGGAATTTCCATTACAATACATGAGTCCAAAATGCAGCTGAGTCTCGACTCTCTATTTTTTTCCCCACACTCTCTACTCGGCAACAATACAAATATTTATACAAGAGGGGCTTAACGAGATTCCCTCCAAGCTAAGCTAGTGGTGTCTAATCACCATTCAAAACACCTGACTAATGATGCAAATTACAATCATGGAAATCTAATCCGAATCAGATACAGATCCCTCCTACCATCAAACACTTAATGGCGACCTCATCTACAAATTGTGCAAAGGCACAACTTGGCTCTACCGACCTGTCAACATTTATTGCCTTAATCACGATTTAGATTTTTGAAGGCAAAATGAGAGGGCAATGCCTCTCCCCTCCTTGAATGCGCACCACTCATGCTAACCAACTATCGCATGCTAAGGTTGAGCGATTCTCCTTCATCATACTCCACGGCTATAGAAACTCATGAGATCTTTCTCATGAGCTTACCAACTCTGTTGAAATCCTTCTGGATCCAAAACGTTCTCCTGGAGTTGTCCTTCTGCTCCTCTGTTTCACTGCTCCCGCTGCATCTTCATCTTCCCTACTGCTTGTGCAATTTCTTTTATGTCCAGTTTCTCCTTGTTGGTTGCTTCTTCCGTTGATATCAACATCAACCTCTTTATCTCCTCTATGGCTTCTTCCAGTTACTTCATTGACTGGTTCCTCTTGGGTAGTCTGCTCGGTTGCAACTCTTCATGATTCTCTATGGGTAGATCATCCTAATCTCCCATGCTGCTTTAATCACTTATGACGTTGACTGTCCACTCTGCTGCAGACTCTAATTCTGCAGTCTCCTTACTGAACTGTTGTTCGACTACCTCCTCTAACAGACTAACACTTGCCATTTTTTCGGTTGGTCCCATTCCAATTCTCTCCAGATGCAACTCATGTTGGCATGTTTCTTCTAGCATGGCTATCTCATGGCAGCCACCTCCTGGTTCCAGACTGTCCAACCAATCCTCCAGTGCCTTTAAATCCATATCCCACTGAGTGAGTAACTCAACTGGGTGTTCCTCTTCTATTGGGATAGACTTTAGTGTCTGCTCCTTCTCCTCTATGACAATCTCATCTTGTTGTCCTTCAGTTGCATCTGCAACACCTATGCTATCCTCTCCTTGGCTTCTTGGTAGGAATATATCGACTCCCTTAATGAATAGAACGCTCTTTTGATCCTTCTCCTCTATGATGGAAGTTTCGAAATTTTCATCATCTTCATTCACGCAGCTTGCTGCTCCACATGAATATTCATAGGGATGAGGTCTTTCTTCCTCCTCTCCATCTGTCAACACCCCTTGGAATGAACTCTCAGCTGAGATCAACTCTTCTCCCTTTCCCACTTGGAAAATTGGGATGTCTCCTCTGCCCTCCTGGTAGCTTATGAGATCAAATGACCCCTTCTCATTGCCCACCTATCAACCTACGAGACTCCTCCCATATATATTTCCCTCGCCATTGAGGTTTTTGGCATATCTCAACCACCTTTTTAACACTTGTTGTTGTCTCCTGGCCAACAAATTCCGAACAGGCCACTCAACTGTCCTTTTCAAAGGCCACTCTTACTTCCAACGTACCTTTGCTTCTCACAACATCTTAAATGCTAGATTCTCCATCTCTGCTCAGATTTCATTGAGCTCCTTGTCCATCTCTACTCTTCTTTGCTGCGGGAAATATTATCCTCGACCATGCTTATGACCTCCAATGACCATCTTGATTCACCTACAACCTACGTGGTTGTTTACCATCTATTTCACACCTTACAACAGTTTCCACAAAGTATTTCACTCTGTCTCCCTTTCCTACATAAATCAATTATGCGCTCTGATACCACTTTGGCGCAGACCCCCACCCCCTCTAGGGTTGCATGAACTCTGGGTATAGGATCATTTAAAGACTTAAGTCAAATTGAATCTTCGGCTCCCTGCTGGAACCCAACAAAATTTCTCATAGGTCCCTCTTTCTTCAAAGTATGGGTCCTCTTAACCTCACGATTCTCTTCTTGGCCCTTTGAAGAAAGTTGGTGGTGGCACTTGGCTCTTCATGCCAGATCCTTTCTATCCCGTGACCTCAGGCTGTGTCTCGGGGCTCAACCACAAAAATCACTTCGGGCTTTGGGCTTTGGCTCTTCCTGCGACAACCAACTATTATGGTCCTGAACTCCGAATTGATGAACTCAAATGACGCAAGAATCAACGGTCCTCGTCAGTCCTTTCGATCAATGAATATGATCTATTCAGACTTTGGGCTTTGGGAGTCTCTTGCTATCCTCCTTGGATATCTCCCGGAGTACTATTCCTTTGCATCGTGTGGATTGCTTCCACACGTCTCTTCCAGATCCAACGGTCTGGATTCAAACCGCTCTTTGCGACTTCACGAAGATTTCTTGTTTTCCCTTAGCAAACTTCTAGGAGCTCCAACTCTCGGATCTCCTGATCTCTTGCCACCTGTCTCCTCCCGATGATGGATTATTTCACGTTCTTCAGGACTTCAGAAATTCCTCGACCTTCTTGCACACTTAGCACAATTTATGCCTGAGACATAGACTATTCTTGGCCTTTCCTTTGCACTCCTTGCAAAGTTCTGCACTAATTGTTCAGAGATTTTTCTTGTATTGAAACCTTCAAGGTTCTCATTTCTTCTGTTTCTTTCCATGGACTTTATGGTTCCCTCCTATCAAATTAACACCCTTCCTTCTAAACTTGTAAGATGAACTTACTATATCCTTGGTGCACCCCTTGCGCTCAGCTAAGACTTATGACAGATTCTCCCTGAGCACTTCCATAAGTCTTAAGGCATCTCCTTTCCTTGGTCGGTGCACTCTTGCAAAGCCTTCCTTCCTTAGAATGTTTAGCAACCATGGGGTTCTCTCAATGATTCCAACACTCCAGAATGTGTTGCTCCTGTGTGCACTCGCACTTGATCTATGCCCTTTTGGAAGAGTATTACAGAGTATTCAATGACTCTGTGTTGTGATTCCTCCCACACAGTCTTTCTTCCCAAGGTATTCAACAACCTTGAAAATTCCCTCTGAGTACGTGAATTATCTTGGTGTTCCCTCCTGGCAGCTTCTCTTCTGACTCGAATGAGTTCAGACACACACTCCTTGCGTCGACTCACATAGTTTCAACTCTCTATCACACACTTCTTGCACTTAGCCTAGAGAACTAGACTTAATCCAACCCACTCACAAATATAAGATTATAATTCTATCCTTGCAAATTATTTCTTACATACATCTACAACACAAACACATCTGAATGACATTCACAACTAAACATCTATTACATAGAAATTGACAAACATGAAAGTCTATTTTTTTCTATTAATGGTGGAATGTCCATTACAATACACGAGTCTCAACTGCAAATGAGTCTCAACTCTTTATGTTTTTCCCCACACTCTCTACTGGGTAAAAATACAAATATTTATACCAAAGGGGATTAACGAGATTCCCTCCAAGATAAGCTAGTGGTGTCTAATCACCATTCAAAACACCTGAAAAATGAGGCAGTTTACAATGATAGAAATATGATCTGAATCAGATACATATCCCACCTACCATCAACCACTTAATGGTGACCTCATCTATATCTTGTGTGAAGGCACAACTTGTCTCTACCAACCTGTCAACATTTATTTCCTTAATCACGATTTAGATTTTCAAAGGAAAAATGAGAGGGAGATGCCTCTCCCCTCCTTGAATGTGCACCACTCATGCTAATCAGTTGGAGCTTGTTGAGGTGGAGTGATGCTCCTGCATCAATGTGCAATGTTCGGTCTAGTATAGGCCATTACATACATCAAACTGCCAACTACACTCACATATGGAACATGAGACATGTCCTCCTCCTCTTCCTGTGTCTTGGGACACTGATCCACATATAACTTTACACCAATATGAATATGAACCTTGATCGGTTTACATTCTTGCATATTAAACCTCTGCAATATTGTCTTGACATATTTTCTTTGATTTAACCAGAGTTTCCTCTTTTTCCGATCTCTTTTAATTTCCATGCCCAAAATGAAATTTGAAGCATCGAGATCCTTCATGTCAACTTTAGAGGATAACTAAGTTTTTTCATCCTGGATAATATCCTTGTTGTTTCCTATCAACAACATGTCATCCACATACAATACCAAATAAATCAAATCATCACCGATTAATTTAAAATACACACAATGATCCTCTTTGCTTCTTGTGAAACCAAGTCCCAACATATAAGTATCTAATTTTTGATACCACATCCTTGGTGACTCTTTCAAACCATATAAGGAATTTTTCAGCTTCCATACCAGCTCCTTCTTTCCCTCCACAACAAATCCTTCTAGTTGCTTCATATAGATTTCTTCTTCCATATTTCCACGTGGGAATGTTGTCTTCACATTTTTCATTTTCCATACCAGCTCCTTCTTTCCCTCCACAACAAATCCTTCTGGTTGCTTCATATAGATTTCTTCTTCCATATCCCCATGTAGGAATGTTGTCTTCACATCCATTTGTTCTAATTCAAAATCAAATGCAACAACAATAAATAACATAAATTTTTATAGAGGTTAACTTGGAAATAGGAGAAAAAATCTCACCAAAATCAATTCCATCAACCTGGGAATAACCCTTTGCTACTAACCGAGCTTTGTATTTCTCCACTTTTCCTTCTACATTCAACTTATTTTTAAATTCCCATTTGTTTCCAATGGGATTTCTTCCAGTCAACAACTCCACTAGATCCCAAGCCTCATTCTTATCCAAGGCTTCCATTTCTTTGTCCATGGCCTTTTTCCAGAGATTTCCATCCTCTGAATCCACTTCCTCCCTGACATTTCTAGAATCATCATCAGTAATAGTCAAAGGAAAATTTGAACGAAAATAAGATGGAGTATACCTTTCCGGTAGCCTTCTTTCTCAAACCAATCTTCTCAATACTGGAGTATGAGGATCTTCTTCTTCTGATTCCTATTCTTCTGTAGAGTAAGATTCATCATCCTTTAAATCAAAATCTATTTTCTCTGGTTCTTCCTTACTTGGTAGGACTTCCTATTTAACAACATCCTTCATTTCTCTAAATACCACATCTCAACTATACACTACCTTCTTAGTTTCTGGGTTACAAAGCTTATAACCTTTGAGACCATATTTATATCCAATAAAGATACACTTTTCAACCTTCTTATCTAGCTTACTCTTGTTTTCCTTTGGAACATGAACATATGCATCACATCCAAATACCTTGAGATATGTGAGAGAAGGTTTATTGCAAGTACATACCTCTTGTGGAGTCTTGTCATATAACACTGATGAGGGTGGTTTGTTGACCACATAACATGCAATACCCACTGCCTCTACCCATAATTCTTTCCCTAACTTGACACCACTAAGCATGCACCTTGATTTTCCCATCAACGTCATGTTCATCCTTTCTACAACTCCATTCTAATGAGGTGTATATGGAGTAGTATTATACCTTGCTATACCACACTTCTTACATAATTCTTCAAATTCATTCCCACATAACTCTCTGCCATTATCTGTCCTCAACACCTTAATTGTTTTCTCTGTTTGATTCTCAACAAGAGCCTTAAACTCTTTAAACCTATCAAAGACTTCATATTTATTTATGAAGAAATATATCCAAGTATTCCTCGAGAAGTCATCTATAAATGAGACATAGTACACAGATTTTCCCAATGATAGGACCGATTTAGGTCCAAAAACATCACTGTGAACTAGCTGTAAAATTCCTTCTGCCATCGATGCACCAGAGGGGAATCTTACCCGATTCTTCTTCCCATATACACAATGTTCACAGAAATAAAAATCCAGAGAGCATTTAGACATACCTTCAACCATACCTTTACTGTGTAGTAGTAGAAGACCCTTCACTCTGATATGCCCCAGTCTTTGATGCCACATCATAACCTTTTCTCCGGAGATTGTAGGATTTATTTATTCTTCAACTCCAATATCATAAACAATGGAACTATTACACCCATCACTAATATTTCTTCCTTTCATCTTATACAGAGTTCCAAACCGAAATCCCTTTAACAACACCATTTCTCCTCGAACTATCCTGCATGTTTCCTTTTCAAATATTGATTTTACCCCTGCATCGCCCATTTTTCTTACAAAAATCACATTTCTAGCCAATCCTGGGATGTGTAGAACACTAGGTAGTGTTCTAATCCTTCCATCTATGAGCCTCAACTTGAATTTTCATCGACCTATGATTTTGGTTGTCAAGTCATCACCTAGGAAAACATTACCTCCATCATACCGTTCATATTCACAGAACCACTCCCTGTGGGGAGTCATATGAAAGGATGCACCTAAGTCAACCAACCATGCCTCATGATATGCATGTGTGATTGAAGAAGCCAGGTACACATCCCCTCCTTCTTCCTTGGAGGTATTTTCTTCTGTAGAAGGAGATTCTTCAGATCCCTTATTTTTCTTAACTTTGGATCTACACTACTTATTGTAGTTCCCTTCTTTTCCACATCTCTAACATACCTTTACAAACATTCCAAGAGATTTAGATATACCCTTATACTTAGATCTCCCACTTGATAACTTATATCTATTTCTTTCCTGGGAGAGTCCTCTTGCAAATAATGTGTTTGTTCTCTGTCCTTCCATATTATTTCGTCTCATCTCCACCAAAAACAAGAATGAGATCACTTCATCAAACTTCAAGGAAGTTGTATTACTACCTATGGCCACAACTAGACTATCCCTCGAGTCTGGTAAAGAACACAATAAACTCATACACTTATCTTCATCTAAAATTTTAATCTCAATAGATACTAACTGACTTACTACAGTATTGAAGGCATTCAAATGCTCTGCCATCGAGTCTCCATCTCTCATCCTCAGGTTATACAACTTATTTCTTAGGAATAGTTTATTTACTAAGGATTTACACTGATACAAATTCCCCAACTTATCCCATAAATCCTTGGTTTTAGCTTCCTCTAACACATTCAGTAATACTGAATCTGAGAGACACAATCAGATTGTGCTCTTCACCTTCCAATCAAACTTTTTCCATTCATCTGTTGAATTTCTTGTAGGTGTAGTACCTGGATCTACTGTGATCCATTGATATTTTTCCACCAACAGATATTCCATCTTGAGATTCCACAACTCAAAACTTTTCCCATTAAACTTCTCGATCTCCATTTTCGAATTGCTCACCATTTCTTTTCACCTGAAAAATCAATACCATAGATATCCCACTGTAACAAGGCTTATCATAGTCCCGAGACAAACCCCTGACCACAAAGGCATCCCCCTGAATCCAACCTCGCTCTGATACCAAATGTAGATTTTAACCTTGTACAATATTTACTGCAAACAAATGTTCAGTACAATAACATAAAATATACAATGGAAAATACAAACATTACACAGATATTTTTCCCCTGGAAACCCAAACAAACCAACATATTATGTATTCATTAATAGTGATACATTTTTTACAATAAAATATACATATAGGAGCTAGCGGCATCCAAAACCCTAACCTAATGACCTCGATTAGTCAACAACCCTAATTCCTTAACCAAAAATAGAAAAATGGCAACAAAAACCATGTGTCGAAAAAACGTGCAACAATGGACATGAAAATCGAGGAAACATGAAAAATGAGGAAAAATGTGACACATTTCCCGAGGCTCAGTGAAGTCTTTATAACTCTTCTTGTGTCAGAAATCCTTCGGAAGGAAATATGGATCGCCTGAGGGACTGTATAGCAGAGAAGGGGATGCCTGAGCCTGGGCCTGGAGGGTGAGTGACCACAAGGACAAGGAAACTTTGATAATTATTATAAACTATTTATTGGGATCATGCACACAATGGGTATGTCCTGGAAAAACAATGAGCCAAGATAACAAGACAACCATGTGGATGTGAATCCATGAACTGCACAAATAAGTATTGTGCTAGATTTTGAAATTTTCCTCTTGTATTTTACACAACAATAAAATGTTTTCGCATGAAATTGTGATTAGTATGATTGTTGTCCAAGATTATTGAAGGAAAGTGACGAAGGATAAGAGTATGGAAAGTACCTGACTAAGAAAGAGGATCAATGTTTCTAAATTAGTTGAATGACAAAGGCATGACAGGTGTTATTGAGAAATAACATTGAGGACAGTGTTAATTTTTAAGGGGGAGGGGATTGTAACACCCATGTTTCCCCTAGCTTGTAATTAGTCATTAATTATGATTTCCATGGTATGGCATGTGAACAATGTGAATGTATTGTTGTTTAGATTGCCAATAAATGATTGTGGGGGTGGAGCCTTTAAGTATTGGCCATGATATCACTAGAGGAAAGAGAGAGGGAACACCAGTGAGTATCTGATAAACCTCGTAGAGACTATGATAGAGAAAGAACCTCTAAAAAACTGCAAAGGTTCCCTAGTGATATCATGGCTTGGCACGAGGGTGGCCAGAGAGCTAAGAATGAATGCCTCTGAGCCTATGCTTGGGTGGAAAGGAGAACACCCACAATCAATTGGTTGGTGATAAACTGTAATAGATAAGTATTTTTATACCCGGTATACTAGAATTGAAATGCATGATTTGATTATCTGTAAATTTGATAACTTGTGCCTTGGATGAAATTGATGATAATGGTGTTTACTATCCTTCTATAAAATATTTCATTTGAATGATTGTAAGGCAATAATATTGGCCTCTGGTCCGATCAGAAAATCCATCGAGGTGTTTTCCCCAGGGATTTGCCTCACAGTTCTAGAATTGGAGCCGACTTTATGGGACTTCCACAGTCTCGTTGATTTCTTGAGATTACCCTGTCCCTGAATTAGAAATTAGGTCTAGTGACTAGAAGGTGCACGCTTCAACCTAGCCGCACAGGAGACCACAGGTTTGTACCCCAGACTTAATTAAATATCGGTTAAAGGTTGAGTGTAGCCCCTAGAATTCGACAAGGTTCCATATGACCCAGGGTTGGAAACCCCTCGTTAAGCCAAAAGGAGGGAAGTTATCCTTGCTTCGGAACTCAGGGAATTCTGAGCTCCAAGACAAATGACTTCATAACCCTCGAAAATAGCTAAAGGTCGGAGTTGAAAATTGATTAGGGTCGTGGATCTAGGAATCCATTGGAAATCACTCTCAGCTCTTAGATCGAACTTGGTGAAGCGGTAGTGCTAAGTGCTTCGGTGAAGTCCCACTTCAAGAGAATAGAGGTGATTTAACGTCAAAAATTATGAATGTCGGAGTCATGAAGTTAATATGGGCTATTGAGAGTAGAGGGACGTGTTTCTACAAATCAACGACTATCCGGAAGTTTGGTTATCCGATGATATCAAAGTGTAAACACAAGAGTGTGTAAGTTTCCCTGAAGCTCTGTAAGCCGGAGTAAATCATCGATAAGTTTGCTAGCTGCACATGGGGATAGATCAGGCATGGTTCGAAGTTCGTAACTCTGGGAGGAAGATGGAAACTGCATGCAAAAACTCTTGAATGTTGGAGTTGCGAAGCAATGTGGATCATTGATGTAAGGACCCTTCAGGATCCTTCTCAACCATCTGATCAACCAAAAGGAAGGACTCACGTACAATGCTTTGGAAAAGTCCTAATCCAAGAGTAAGGAGGAAGTCACACCACAGATCCCCTGAACATCGAAGTTACAAAGTAACGAAGGTCGTAAATCTAGGGGTTACGTGGACACACCTGGACCATGAGATTAAAGGGATTTGAAGGCTATCAATCTAGAGTGATGTGGCACCATGATGTCATCTAGGGTGACATGGACCCATGATCAATGTGCCACATGTCACTTGGATTCATTTGATTTTCAGAACCTATATTCCCATTAGAATGTGACACATGTCATGTAATAACAAGGACACGTGTCACCCCCGAACTTTACCATGTGTTATCTCCCTATCACATGTATGTTTGGCTGAAGGATGGTGGAGTACTCGAGAATCTAGGAGTTTGGGAATACAGGAAGAATGGGAGGCTGGAACATTGAGACTAAATCCACCGAAGGTTCAAACCCACTTGTACCTTTATTTTCATATACTGCATCACCACATGTAAGTGGGGACCCGTCAAAAGTCCGAGACTTCGTGACTCTGAAGAATTTGCACGTAGAGTTAAAAGGAGGCGTTCAATGCCAAAGTGTCAAACATTGAACTATCCCATCACTTAAGTGTTCAATGAGGAATGAGCCCCATCATGGGATCAGACAGTGGATGAACTTCGACCATGGAAGTAGGAACTTGGAGCTGATACATGTGAGGTGGCTCCACGTGGGTGCCACATGGCCTTTGACCAATGAGGCTCATAGAACTTTGGAAGGGCATAAATTCTGAACCAGAGCTCAGGTTGGAGCAAGGAGACAATGGTTGGAAATATATTGACAAGAAGAAGAGGATGAATACCTTAGACAGAGGATTCAATATGTTGGAGGAAAGACAAATTTTGATACCCCATTCCTTAAAATGGTATTTAGGGGGTTGGGTGTGTTACAAGTTTGGTTTTGCAAGAAACAAAAGGTAGTCTCTTTTTCAACTATGGAAGATAAGTATCATGGTATCGTTAATGTAGGAACAAAGGCAGTTTGGATTCGACAACTCTTGGGTGAACTTGGGTTTCCTATTTAATATTTGACTATTCTCTATTGTGACAATTAGAGTGCAATTGAGGTTGTGGATAATCTTATTGTCCATAGTAAAATGAATCATGTTGAACTTTATTCTCACTACTTGAGACATTTGGTTCAAGAGAAGGTTTTCGCTATTGTCTATTGTGAAAATAATGATCAACTTGCGAATATATTTACAAAACCGTAGTCAAAAACCAAGTTTTTTAAGCTCCACAATATGCTCTAGCTTCAAGAAGATGCAATTAAGGGGGGTTGCCTGTTGACGTAATTTCATCTCTTGAACCTACATAACCATGTGATAATGGGGGGGTGTTGGAACTGTTATCGCACGGTTTGTAGGAAGGGTTTAGGTAGCTTGAGTCAAGGTTTAAAACCGGCGTAACAGGATCTTCCCCACCCACTGTCACCTCGATGGGGAGCTCTTTCTATTTAGGATGGCTAGTCCAAGGGAGAAGTCCCTAGTAACCTGGGTTTCTGAAGGAGAAGGATCAAGGTTTAAGGCTCAACAGGTTGAGGTAAGCTTCCCTTCACAGATTACTGCCAATGATGAGATAGTCAAAGAAGATATTGTTCCACTGGATGGCACCTGTTTGTGAGACAAGACAAATAAAACTAAAAGTATGTGCTGCAGTGGTTAGTGCTTCAAATATCACTGACTATCTTTCACATATATATGAGCAATGATCAAATGTGATTATTGACGAAGTCAATGATTACTAAACAAGAAAAAGACTTATATCACTTCTTCAATAAGTACACCAAGAGATAAGAGCATTCAATGTGCAAAATCAGATCTTTATTATATCACAATGCTACAAATATCAAATCTGCTCATAATAAATAATGTTGTTGCATCATAAATATTGTTTCTGCAATGGTGGTGACGTCAGCCCTATCAATAGGTTGATTTTGAAAGTAAATGAGAGGAATTTTTTATCAATCAAGCATGTAAAATATAACTACCAACTCAAACCTATCAAAGGCTGATGATAAGGCCACAATGTTTCAGACCAAGCAAGGATAAAAAGGTGTGACATCACCTAGGTTATTTCTGCTGCAACTATAACGTCAGCCCTAGAAAATGGTTAGTTAGAGAGGCAAATAGATCAATGTTTTGAAATTTTAACAAATGAAAATAGTCAAGACATTTATGGTTGCCAAGAGGAGACCTAGCCACAACTTTTAGTGTAAGCAAGAGTTCAAAATGCTAGGACGTCACTTCTAGGGTTAGGGTTAGTAAAATAGCTAGGGTTAGATGCTAGGTTAGTTAGGGTTTTAAGCAAAAGAGAGTTTTCAAAGAGTGTTTAAGCACAAGCAAGCTCAAGATTATTTCTAGACTAGTGCCTTGGGTTAATGGAGTCAATTAGAGTGAAACTAAAGGCTTGGAAGACTTAAACTTAAGAACAAGAAAGTTAGGGTTTGATGGTGTTGCTATGGC